>CABIKL010000054.1:0-35489 GCA_902196195.1 Aptinothrips rufus | reverse complement strand
AAAAAAAAAAAAAAAAAAAAAGGTTTCAGTTAATGCTTAAAATAACGGTTTGGTGGTAGTCCAACATGTCTCAATACTTTTTTTGATTTCAAAGAGAGGTATGTCCACTGTTTGGTGTTAGCACACCAGCTCTCAATCTCAATACTATCTTGATTTCGAAGGAAGGCATTTTCAACTTGTTCCTAAGCACTACATCATGGAACTGAACTTTATGCAACTATATATTGTGTCTCAAGTTCGGGTATCAATGTAGTAGTATTGATATTGAGTTAAATGAAGTTGAAAGTTGGCTGTCTTAAATAAAATATGGAGACACATGAGAAAAAAACTAGAAAAAACTGTCTCAAGCTGGATTATTGGACAATACCTCCTCAAAAACGGAAAGGGAAGCTCCAAAGTCTCAACTTAGAGCTAAAGCACAAAATATACTGACTGAGCAATAATTAAGTAAATTATTACTGATCAAGGGGTGTTCAGAAAGAGTAAGAAGAAGAGGACAACATGATTGCGTTTGTAGGATAATTATTTTAATGTATGTCAGTGAAAACGTTGTTCAGCTTTTGGCACCATGTTGGCACATACACAGTTGCAGTTCTCACTCGATGAACTCATCGAGTCTTTGATAACATGTTTTATTTACTCATAACTTTTTGAATTTTTATTAATGTTTTCAACTTATAGAATGAAATTTAAGAAAAATATAACTTTCTAGTCATTATCATTTGTTTTAAATAGATGAATAGTTTCTTTGCTGTTGGTTTATCATCCAAAGAATAGATTTTACATCCTTTTTGAGCTTATTTCATTTGGCCAATAAAAATGTTAAAATATAATTGTAATTATTCATTTACTCCCACATTGGCTGACTGCCTCAAACATGGTACTAATCTGTACACTCAAAGCTTGTAAGTGTTCTCACTCAGCTTCAATAACAATATGTCCGCTTTGCTGTTTTACTATCATTGTGACATCTTTTTTTTAAATATCGAACAAAAATGTTGACATACTTACTACTTACATCACAATAATCCGACTCTAATATGCCTCCAAACAGCGCTGTCAAGATAGTGCATTGGATTAATTCGAGCTCCGAACAGGGTCAACCCTCAGTCTACCAAGCAAGTTCACCCTTCAGTAATTGGAGTTGTGCACTAATCACAACGAGAGGAAATAAAAATATAATGTCAGAAGTGGGATTTGAACCCACGCCCTCAGATGAGGACCAGAACACTCAACCCGCAGTACGGGGAAGGTTGCCCTTGAGTCTGGCGCCTTAGACCGCTCGGCCATCCTGACGAATAGTGTGTGCGCATGTCGGGTCAAAATCACACCGTGCTGTCATGGGTGGGGGTATCCGGTAGAAGAGCCAGCAGAGACATCTGTGGTTTTGTGTGTGACTAACTATCATAGACACAAAAACTAGATACTACTAGGTAGAATCGATTTATTGGTTTTGCTTTCATGCAATGTAACCCAGAGCAGTAGCTACATTCATTTGACAGACTTGGAATTCCAACGATATCATTTCATAGGTTTCACAAGTCAGATATAATAATCTCGTAGGTTCAGGTTTGGAACAAAACACTGTCGACGATACCAACCGTAAGGCAACAATTTTTAAAATTCAATCAGTTCTTGTTCTACCTCAGTTTTCATATTGAGTAGCGTGCGAATCTACATTCTCTCTGTAATTCTGTCGCTTGTCCTGTCACGTCAAATAATCCGACTTCGAGCGCTAAATTAGTTCGCCAACAGACGTGTTTGGACATAATTTCTTTGTGTTTCTTTGTCTTTGTCTCTCCTTGGCGTGAGCAAGGAAGTTGGAAGCGAGCGTGTAGCGTCACAAGCGAAGTGTTCCGTGCCGTTTCGCCTAATGGATTTTAAGTTTGGAACTCTCCTAGTCTTCGTTTGCACTGTAAGTTTAGAAATTTTTTTTTGCCTCTTGTTAGTATTTCCGTGAGATCGCTTCGAGGAGCAAACCTAGCTTTCAAGAACTTTCAAGAATCAGCAAATGACATCTCCCATTTGGCGGGTGGAATGCGAGCCAAGTGTCGCCGACCAACGGTCACGTATACTATACCGTAAAAGATCTATTTAAATTTGTTGCGAGCAGTATTCTTAAAAAAAAAACTTTGCGACTTGTTTGGGCGCCAGTTTGGTATTCCAAACTGAACGAAGTGATACTGAGTCGCTTTTGGCAATCCGGCCGGGAGCGTCATGCAAGACTGGAACGGCTTGGTCTTGGCGCGGTAGCGTCCTGTTACTCCACCTCTGGCTTTCGTTCGCCCCATTTTAGCTTCATAATTAAATTGCTGTTTTAAGTTAGTATGCTGTCAGTTACGCACCAATGTGTGGCTCTAATATAATCTAGTTGTAGGGCTTATTAGTTACATTGTATACCCATGCAACAGGTTTGTGGGGTAGGGGAGAAGGGGGTAATACGCTTGGTGAAGGTAGGCTTGGTTATGTAGATCTAACTTTGAGCATACATTTTGGGATTCACGTTATCCTATTTTCGTTTGATTTCGTCTTGCAATGTATGCTGATTAATCTTTTTTTTGTTGTGGGTTGTCACTAGCTCTAGCTAATTGATGAAATTTGTTCAAAGAGAGGGGGGGGGATTATGAGCATCATTAGCATGAGCTATGTCATGGTGCTCAACCTTTACAATGGCGCTAGTCGCTTCTGAATTAAAGCCACAATTTTCTGACATTTCATTTCAGGATTTTGTGTTCTTTTTAGGCCATCTTTAGACTAGCCTCTTGCTATCCCTACACTGTGTTTGGTTGCATAGGGGGCCTTGTGGTCTCCGTGCGTAACGGATAAATCAGATTCATTACAACAGTTATCGTAAACGCTGTCCTTTTTTTTTTTTTTAATTGTCTCTTTTCTATTTGTTACAGATTAGCTAACTTATTGGAATCCCATTTTCTTTTCTGTTTCCAGTTCTACAATGCCGCCTGTGATGAACACGTACGGTACCAACAAAAAGAAGCGATTAGGTATACCCAAATACATATACAGTATGGATCCGGAATCAGAGGATATATTTAACTCCCTGAAAATAGATGGAATTAAAGAAGCAAAAGCATTAATTGATGAAAAAAAAAGGAAGAAAAAGAAGAGAATTAAATCTGCTCCTATCATATCTGCATCCACACAGAATTATACTAGCTCTGCTGATGTTGCATTTGACAGACTTTTAAATGAAAGCATTCTTTCTGACAAAAGTTTACGACAGAATACTCATAGGAGTACTCCCAACAGAAGTCTGGATAATGACTCAAGTTCTCCTGGGTGCTCTGTTAAACACTCCGGAAACTCATTTTCAAACAAAAGTGAGTTCTTTCTTTCCCGAAAGATTCATGTATTCCTATGAATGCTTGTCTGATGTATCTTGATTGCATGTAAACATTTTATATGTCCTTTTCAAAATGTGATGTGACAGTTTTCTTTTATTGGTCACAGATGACAAATTGGAATTTGGCATCATGATAACTAAGAGGAGGAGAAAGATCATCTCTAAAGACAGCTTCTCCAAGTCTGCTAGTAGTAAGTATTACAAAATGATCTACTTTTCAATTTTTCTATCATTTTCTTAATCAGGAACAACTTCCTGAAATAAGTGTACACACCTGTGCTTAAATCAAATCATAATACCTTGCAGGAAGATCAAATTTGGAACTGAACACAGAGTCTAAGTCAAAGTCCAGTTCATCTTCCTCTGAAAATGATGATGATGATGTATTCAATTCTCCCAACTACCATGTAACTGTGCATTCAGAGGAACAAGAAGAACATGTAAGAAAATGTGACAAGCTTTACACAAATGGTGAAAATGCGGAGCATCTATCTGCCAAAACTGCGAGGAGGAAAGTTTATCGCTCCTGCTCCCCAATATCTCCAATCCTGCCTTTTGGGTCAACAAGTACACCTTGTGGAACCAAAGAAACATTTCCATTTTTGTTGTCCCCTGGACCAATGTCTGACTCCATTCCATGTGGACAACCTTCTGAAGTGGAGCATGGTGATGTCAGTTCTGACTTGTTCTCTGATCAAAAACAGGTTCATATGAACTCTCAAGTCAACCTCGACTCTCAAAGTGTTGACTTATTTTGCTCATCTCACCAAACTTCTGATCTAGATAGCAAGTTCCTGTTGCAAACAGAAGGTCATTCAGTTATAGAAGTTATTGATGTGTCTAGTCAATGTTCACTTGACTTTCATCAGACCTGTGATGAGAATTCACAAGACATATGTCATAAAGCATCATCTGAGGCTGCAGTTGATTGTACAAATCCTGATTGTAATTTATTGAACAAGTCTGAAAGAGAAGAGCTGAATTGCCCAAATTCGTCTCAGGATTTTAACATGTCATGTCAAAAGTTTACTGAGTTAACTCAAAGAGCAAGACATAATTTTCCACAGGTTAATGTCTGCAGTGTGTCACAAAGTGTGTGCAAAACTCTAGATTTAAACAGTGTTGCAGATGGCGTGAGGGATATTAATCTGTCCTCTATTGATGCAAAAGAGTTTGATGGTTCCAAGCAGTCCTGTATTGATGAGCAGTCTGCTTCAATTAGTGTTTCATGTGATGCATGTTTTGAAGCTGAAAGTGCCTGTGAAGAATCTAAAAAATGCTGTGTAATCTTAAAGAGGTGTGACTGTGAAGAGCTTCCTGAACCAAATATAGATGTCAGTATATTCTCTAATGGTAATGGTCCGGATTACGCATGCTCGAGTGATCATGTTGAGCATATGAAAGAGTGTAGAGTTTTACTGCAACGGTGTGATAACTCAAAGAAGACTAAACCAAATATATGCACTCCGTCTGTCCGGGATTGTAAAATCCTTTTGTCTCGATGTGATGAGCCAGAATTGCACTTGGAAACCTGCAAGGATGTGCCTTGTAATGCTGCTCTTCCAGACGGGCAGGATTCATCTGTTAATCATCCTCTTCCCTCTCATAGAGTGAGAGAAGAGAGTGCTTCTATACTATGTGACTCTCTGGATGGAGAAAACTGTTGGAGAATGTCTCAGAATTCCAGAAGACAAAGTAATATTCCAGAGGCGGTCAAATTAAAGCCCGGTAAACAGTGGCGTAGATCTCTATCCATCATATCTAAAATGAGGAGTTCTGGGGAATTCCCTGTGGAAGATAACAAATCCAAAGGAAAACGCTGGGAATCTACAGTACATTCTGTCATTGAGATGCAGTCACAGAGAGGTCAGTTGTTGTATTCTTGATTTATTTCTGTTTGGCCTGGAGAAGACCCATTTTATATTTTTTTAACTCCTTTTTACAGAGATGATTTCTGAAGAAAATGAAACAAGCTCCTCTTCTCACCATCAGGAAAGTTTCAACCTCTGTCCTCTCACTAGTGATTCTCTTAACAGTAGCAGCCCTCGGGTTTTGCGAACTGACAGTGGTAATGGGGCCTGTGAAATTTACCGCCGCTGTGGGCAGGATGGGCCACTTCCATTTTTAAAGTGTTACCCTGAAGTGTTAGTATATTTCTTTAAATGGGCTTTGCTTGTTTTTCATTTAATTAATATCTGTATCTTCTTTATTTAGTATGAAGAGTTACTGCCATAAGATAGGAGAAGGTGTATATGGTGAAGTTTTCTTTTACTCTGGATCAGGGAAAAGCAAGTCATCTGTGATAAAAATTATACCCATTGAGGGCGAACTCGAAGTCAATGGAGAACCTCAAAAGAAATTCAACGAGATTTTGTCTGAAGTCTGTGTTGCGCAGTAAGTTGTGAGAAAACTAGGGCTTCCTATTTCACACCATGCCATCTCTTGTTATTGATCACAACATTGAGCACCATTGTGAATGAATTTTCCATGAAGTATTAATCTTCCTTTATTTTTGTTTGTAGGGAGCTCAGCAATCTCCGCAACAATTCTGATAATGTTACTTTTTCTTTTAATGAAGTTCAAGCAATTCGATGTGTGCAAGGACGCTATCCTCAGTGGCTGCTTGACTTGTGGCATGACTTTGATGAGAAGAAAGGTTTGTACTGTTTCATATGATCTGCCCTTTCTTACCTATTGTGACTCTTATTGTTATGTTGTTTTCAATCTGAAGGCTCAGAAAATGATTCACCAGACGTGTTCAGTTCGGACCAACTGTATATTATTTTGGAGTTAAGCAATGGAGGAAAGGACCTTGAGAGTTACGTGTTCACATCAGCTGTTCAAGGCTTGGCTGCATTCAAACAGGTACAGTGAAATTTCTGACATTATGTTTGTAATTTGTGTACTTAACTTCTTCAACAGGATTGGTTCCTCTCCCTCGGCGTGTGAGTTTCTAGTTCATGTTGACTGTTCATGACTAGACTCTCACTCGTCTAGGGATGTGAGCAGTTGCTTTGAACCTAACAACAGTTCTCTTTTCAATGGCTGTGACCCTCAATCAACAATCATCAAGTATTTGAGCTGTAGCTCCGGACGGGTGGTGTCTTGTTCATGTTGATTTGGAATTCATGACTAGACACACACTCGTCCAGAGAGGCAGTTCTGGTTGCACCTATGACATACATATCTGATGAATTGAAGTTTCAACTCAGTGTGCTCTTGCCTGCCTGTACCGTTTCCTCTCATTTCTGTAATGAACTTACATTTGTTTTTACCTCTGTAATCTGAGATGAAGTTGTGTCCCTGTAATGAACTGAGTTCTTCTCATCCAGAACGGTTGCAATGGTTGGAACATTTCAGATTGCGTTGACTCTGGCTGTTGGTGAGAAAGCATTGCAGTTTGAACATCGTGATCTTCATTGGGGAAATGTGTTAATATCCAGTACAAAGGAGAAAGATATCAACTTTATTCTTGATGGGAAAACATTAAGCACCCCTTCTAAAGGCATTGAGGTGAATTGTCAAGGTTGCTATTGCACTGTGTCATCAAAAATTCGTGTTTGATGTGAACTTTTTTTTATTAGGTCTCCATAATTGACTTTACTCTGAGTCGGATTAGTGACCCCCTTTCAGGCCAACCTATTTTCTATGATTTGGCCAAGGATGAAACTCTCTTTGCTGCTCAGGGAGATTACCAGTTTGATATCTACCGAATGATGAAGGACTATTGTGGGTATGTTCATCTCTTTGAACTTTGCCTGGTGCAAAACTTCATAATAGCATTTTCAGTGTTCATTATAATTTATATTGATATGTATGATTGCAGTAACCAATGGGATCTTTTTACTCCTGAAACAAACATTGCCTGGCTTCACTACTTATTGGACAAGTTATGTACGATGGCTCGATATCGATCCAGATCTAGCAAAGTACACCAACGCGCCATTGATATCCTCTCAGAAATGAGGGACACTATTTTAATGTTCTCAGATACTGCTTCATTTGTAAAATGTTCTCTCTTTTCTGAATAGGTATGCAATAAGGTGTAAAGCAATAAATAATTTTCAATATGTTATTTAAGTTGTTTATTAACTTCCAAACAGTTTTAACCATCAAAGCAATCCAAACAAACAGAAAACTAAAAAAAGAAATCACAAGGGTTGAATTACACAATATTCACTACTACAATGTACTGGGTAATGGTCAGCAGGTCCTTATTGTTAAGTAGCAGATACCCTTCAAGGCCAATTCAAGGAAGTGCAGAGGATGACCGGGCCATCATCACTGGAAGCTCAACTTGTTGCTACATGGTACATATTCAGTCACATTTCAAAAGCTCTCTATTTTCACAAGCACACAGGGCCACTGATATTCAGACCGAATCCTGATGTGAGGTTCAATATTGCAAAAGGAGCCAAACAGGATTGTTATGACTTATTGAATTCTGCATCAATGGTGCTCAGCAAGAATCACATCAGACTGAACAAATTTAATGAAATTTAATGAACCCTGTTAAAGAGATTTTGGACCAAATTGTGTTGAATCTCAAACTTCATAGAAATATTAGCGGATTTCTCTTAAGTACAATTAAAATAAGTATCAAAGATTCTGAAGTGTGGAAAAATATACTCCCAATATTTTTTCTCAATGTTTAATGACAGAGCTGACATTTCATTTGCAGCCATATCAACCTAGTAATTGAACTTCTGTGAGCCCAGGATAGAAGTGCTCCCAAAAACAAATAGAAAAAAAATAATTGATGACTTGGTTATAGTTTTTGGCATATATTTCTTTGGGTTTCTCAGATGCTTTCAGCATCCCATAGGGACTAAATAACAACATTTAAGTTAAATCACATAACAGGAGATTTTGGCACATTTGCTGAATTCCTGTTACAAAAAGTAAAAGCTCATTCATGATGCTAATGTCCACATGATGGTACCCAACGAAGCCTACCAGAGATAGAATTGAAAGTGATGGAGTATGAAAGACAAGCCACTGCAAAGTAGAAACACTCAAAGTGCATCAGAAATGAGCTTCTTACTTTAAGACAATTGATTCAGTCTTCAACAAGACGTACAAAGGCATAATTGGAGTTGCTTAAAAAAAATGCAAGATTATGACACAAGAGATGCCCTTAGCTAATCTTGCACATTATGTGAAGCGCCATTAGCCTTAGAAAGACAGAACAATATAGTTCATCTTGATCTAAGTACGAGATTTGATCAAAAACAAAGAGAATATCTCAAAAATAGCATATTTGGGGGCCTAAGGCCATCATTAAATTTCTTAGATTTTTATCTTTAACACTATAAAAGAAATGGAAAATATTTTCGTACTGTTGATGAATTAACAACAGTTGGATGAAATGAAAAGCTAAGTACGCGTCTGTTGAAGTCTTCACACAATTGGGAAATAAACAATTCTTAAGTACAATCTAAGAAATGATAGAAGTTTTGAAAAATAGCAACCCATATAGATAGAAAGGAGTACAGAATACAATCAGCACCTCACCAAAAACTTAAAATACAACATTTAAAGGAGGCTGATAAAAATGGTTGCTTCATTAGCATTTCAAATGCTGATTATAATTACTCCAGGCTCATTTCTTGAAGCTGCAAGTGGAATAGAGGAGAGTACAAACATAATGCAAACATGCTTAGTGCTTACATTGGCAAGGCTGAGGAAACAATTTTTATACCACAAATTTTCAATTACAAATCTTCCAGGGAAGGGGAAAATTTTGAAAATCTACCTTGTACAGTATTGCCTGGAGGTAACTTTTGAGGGAAGCTGTTCATGATCAGGATGCAAGAACACAGAATCTGCCATTGCAATTCAAGCAGTTGATTATTATGCAAGCCTGGACAGACGTGGAACTACTAAAGTTGCACAGAATTGTTACAATGAAAGAGGAACTGCTCAGATAAAATAATTAACCCCACTGCTCTTCACAACTACTATAAAAGAGAAAAGAAAAAAAAATGGAAGAAGGGGGAAGGTCAGGATTGATTCCAATAAAATAATCACAGCTAACACACTAGTCTCCTTACTAAGCTTTGGCCGCTAGTTGGTGTCATTGTGACATCTCTATTACTTAAAAAAGTTCAAACCAACCAAACACAAACCTAAATAAATAATAACAAAAATTACAATGCAGGAAACCAAAATGAATGAACTGCACAATGAACCCAAAAAGCTGTTCAGGAACTGGCTGGACTAGCCTGAAACCACAACTAGGGCTGTCAAGCTAGAACACTCCATCAAATTGTCACAATAAATATAGCAATAAATAAAAACAACTGTATGCAAATTGAAATGAGCTCAATTTGAGGAACAGCACACTTGGAGACACTGCACAGATAATTCAAAATCGATATGATTAAGTACCTTCTCAACACAAAACCCGAAATGGGGTCCTGAAATTTACAAAACACTGCTTTCTAAGAAGCATGTGTAAACATCTAACAACAAACACATAAATCATATATATATAAATATATATATTTCAGTAACATTATTAAGATGCCATCATGTTGTTTGCAAACTTGCGCATGCTCAATGTACTTCAATAGCTAACATATTTTTAACTTCTTCATCAAAACGGATAAGACTCACACTCGGAAGAAAAGGGACACCATTTCTCTTTGATTAATGATGTTCTCTAATGTGGAGGAAAATGTAACAAGACTAAGAGATCAGCTAGTGTTGACTTAAGCTTACGCGATCAAATCAAGCATAACAGTATATATATTGCATAGAATAGTACCAAACAAATTATTCAAAACAATGCGCTGCTAAAAAGTAAAGAATGACTAACCGTGCATCCTCGCAAGACAGTTAAATTGCCAGGTCATGTTAAGTTAATGCACACCAACACGTATTTTTGCACACAATAATATACAAGAACGCTACATTTTGCACTCTTGATAACAAGATACCACAGAAGTACATTTTAATTTCTATTATGTACCTTGATTTCAGCAACTTAAACACTACAGATGCTGCTCCAGCTTACTCAAGCTCTCCAGAAGTTAGAGAACGGCAAACAGTTCACTTAAGGAATTTATAGTACATCAAGGTTTCAAAACCTATCTTCGCATTAAGGGTGGTACAACTTAACAGAACAAAATAATCAATGAATGAAATAAAATTTTCTTCTTTGATTTCTACCGAATTATTGCACTGATTTTACAAGGAAATTTAGGTCATTATTCCAACAGCCACCACCACCTTGCTTCGTGCTTTCTGATGAACCCAGAAGATTTGCTAGCTCATGTGGCGTCTATAGAATTCTGACAGAGTATGCATGTTGACAGATATCCGAACACTAATGTAACCAATAATGTTGTGAAGGATGGAATGCGCAAAATAGTGATAAACAGTCCATCCTTTACAGAAGTCAAGAGAATTAATTCCCACCTCTTGCCAAAAAAAGACAAGACCCTTTCTAAAGAGTAAAAACTGTCAATCCAAATTGCAACAGCTTCTATTAACAATATCTTAAGATGGACCACAGCTTACACATATCTCACATATTATTTCTGTGCTATCCTATGCCTACAAAAGGCAGCTATATGATAAACAATAATAAAAAAATCCCAAACCCATAAAACCTACATGAATTTACACAAGCTTAATTAACATATTGCAAGTAAAACAGTAGATGAGTTTATGGAAGGGAAAATATTTGAACTTCACGAGAGACCCAGGTCACATAATGAAAAGGATTGCAATCATTCATGCACATTTATGTCAACATGAAACTTCTGTCAACAGCAATAATCAGCCCTTTAACATGCTACAACTGCTGCCATTTGATTGGAGTTTTTTTTTTAATTTTAAATTAACAGCAAAACCTGGAGGATCTAAGCATGCGTACTGGTACCAATGGTTCAAAGACATTACGTACTGCACAAAACAAAGCAAACAATATTTGGTAAACAATTTTTCTTCTGAAAACAACATGATATTTAAAAAACAAAACAAAAACAACATACCAACACCAAGACAAGTTTGTCCAGATGGCAACTGAAACAAATTCGTTGCATATTTGCTTGTTCTTATTCTTACAAACCCAATTAAGATAAGCCATATAGTCAGGTGATTTGGTACGGTTCTTGACTTTGACTACATTCGCTCACTTGACTACATACAGGAACTAAAAGCAAGTTTCAGCTGAATTTTAAAGGAGAAAAGATCTGTACCATTAGTGGACTCCTCCAATCACTTGAAGCTAAATAAACTCTGATAATCATCATAATATGTCATAAAGCATACTAACTTTGGAATGACAACTGACTGCTGGGGTTGTTAGAAGAAACAAGTTTCCAGAACATACAGAAGTAAACACTCAATCAAAAAGAGAAAGAATGAATTGTAAACTTCACAATATTTCGTTGGTCCATCATTGCAACAACACCATAGCAACATAGGAAATTGACATTATCTCTTAGGCATTTGGACAAAAGAGTGATGCACTAGAATTCAAAATGGTTCAAAGCCAAAGCCCTGTAGGATAAGACTTTTTCTTATCAAGACTTACTATGGCATATCACACTTTCAATAAAAGTTCTTCATGAAAAATTTTCAACTATTTTATATACTTTGGATAAGAAAATAGAAAAGGGGATCGAGCTAAAACAAAATAAGGCAGCTGGTGAATGCACCCTGTCAAAGCTCCTATATATAATGGCACAGATCAGTTTGTCATATAATAAATAATGAATTAGGTTTGTGAACTTAGAATCTGTTATATACAACATTCATAAACTTTAAAGATAAAAGTCAAAAGGCACATTTGGTAAAGATGATATAAATTACTTTGTGATTAACAATTGAGCTCATGGCTTGAAATCCTTATTTTCAAGTAAAATTTGAAAAAATCAATAGAGACCAAAATATTATAGGAACTGAACAACATTGTTTTATCACATTCAGGTGTGGTATATACTTGAAAACAAATTTCTTGTTTTGCTCTTTTAGTTTCAACTTTATAAAGCATTGACAAAAGTTACTTCTAAGTATTTCAAAAGGCACAATGGTCAGACTTTGGTAATTAATAAAATACATGGCACAATCCTAGAAGTAAATCAGTTGAGAACATTTGCATGCTTCAGACCAGTACAGATATGAGACAAAGGATTAAATCTCACCACATCAAAAATTTGCTAATCAAGAAAGATCTTCTTTTGGTTTCCCGAAAGATTTCACATGGTCCGCCTTAAATGTACTTAACTGACTACAATGGGAGACAGATATCAGTTGAACTTTGGGTTTAGATATACAGTATTTGTACCATAATAAATGATGCAATAGCATCAAATGACTCAAATAACCAATCAAATTTCATAATAAGCATTACTATTATCATACAATTTGCAAGACAGGGATGAATACCAATTCTTTGAAATGACTGATGAAGTCATGAATCAATCAGAAGGTAGCCAAAAGGAACAAAATGCGACAGCAGAGAATAAAGTACGATATGTTGAGAACGATAGCTATTAAAAACAGCAAGGAACTAGATCCAGATTTTTACCTTGACTAGTGCAAATAAAATATGCAGGATATAACTACAAAGATAAGGTTTTATTTGGCCAGTAAAACTGATGCTTTCTTATTAGGGGAAATGAATTGGCAATCCAAAATTTCAAAAGGAGACATACAAGCAAAACTAATGAGCCACTTCTTACTTTTCGACACCAAAGAAAAAATATGCAAAGCAGATGCATACCAACTATCTTGTTCCAGTCAAGTTATATTCAAATCGATTGCGACTCAGTCTCAACATACTAAATGTAAACCAACACCATAAAACGACGAACTTGAAAAGAAACAATCATTTCTTAACAAGAAACTAGGCACTGGAGAGGTTTCGACTAGTTCAGTACGGCTGTAGTTTCAAATGTCAGCCCAACAATATGGACACTTTGGTGATGTTACAGGTTTCCAATGCTTTCTTCAGCAATGAAAAGAACAGTTAAAATACACAATATCTAAGTTAACAACAAAAGAAAATGAAAACATTGAACAACAAACTTTAAATATATATCTTGTCGAATTATAGCACACTTCCCTCACATATATACACTAAGAAACTGAAATTTACTGCTCTTGTACTGATAAACTTTTAACATATGTATACTCAAAATATTTCTTTAGGTTAAAGCAACCTGCTTATCCAATCCATGAAATGTTTTGCTAACTTACATATTCACTAGATGCGTAAGGTTTGAGAGATAAAAACCAAAGCATTCAACATTCACAATCTTCAGCTTTTGAAAGAGATGCTCTACAAGCCCAAATTACAAACCCATGCTCTATTATTTTCTTTACAAACCTCGATTTGCAATTTAATGACAAAATGAAGGCAAAACAAGGCTTCATAGAATGGATTACCAGTGCAGGGATGCTCAGTCTGCCAGAAATTTTAGAGTCGGTTACATAAACTAAAAAATTAGAAAGATAACTCAATGAAGTCGATGTCAAATTCAAGCAATAAAATGGAAATTGATACACAAACGAGTCAGGACATGCACAGTAACGAGATTAAAACGTTAATTGGGGGATAAAACAACTTCAAAATAATTTATATCACTCACTGGCTATGTACTGCATGAGCAGTAAATTATTTCAAAAGACATAATGTAATTGGTACAAAAGAGGATTAGCTTAACTCACTAACGCAAGCTAGGTACAAAAATTTTACCCTTCATTTGAGGAAGTAGGAAAGGGATCCTCACTTTTCATATTAGCGTTAGGTAAAAATAGCTGAACACTATCAGATGACGAAACTGGGTTGGTTGATGTCGTTGTGACGGAACTTGAAGCAGTTGTACTATTGGGCAGGGTAGTAACAGTTGTAGTAGTTGATGTGGCAACCACTGCAGTTGACAACACATTTGCAGAAGCTGCAGCTGCTGCTTGATCTGCTTTCTTCCGACCTTCACGTTTGTTTCCACCTACACTTGTGCCACCACTCGAACCAGTACCATCGACGGGTGGTGGGTGCCGGTATGACACATGCTTGCGAAGAGCATCTTTGGAGCGTGATACATGACTACATATGGAACAAGCATACTGGACATTTTGATGTGTCTCCATATGCACTCTCAAATTATACTGATTACTCAGCTGCTTTCCACAAACGAAGCAGGTGGCATAGAGCTTCGTATGACCTGTGGAAGAGGTACCAGAGCTTGAGGATGCATTTGTACACTTACTGCTGTTAGGACTGTTATTGCTGGTGTTGTTGCTGCTGCTGTTGTAGCTTCCGATTGCCTGAGAAAGATCCAGACCCTGGGTTGGCGACAATTCAATTTTGTCTTCAATGACCATATTTTCAGTAAACAGTCGGGAGGGTGATAGTTCCAATCCTGCAAATAAACATTAATTCGCAATGAAAATTATTTTCACAGGAAATAAGACAGTTATGAAATATTTTGAAATGTTTTTCACTGATCCATCCTCCAGCTCGAATTTATACCCTACTCGTTCAATATTTTATGTGGATTTCAAAACCAATGAAATGAAGTGAAATCTCACCTTTCCGATCATCCATATCTTTGTCCAAAGCATGCTTCCCGTTTCCAGGCCCAGTTTTGGATGCATCACCTGCAGGAGCAGATCCCACAAGCTCCTGCTCAGTCTTGACACGCAAAAATCCATCAGCTGCCAAATGGATGCCAGCAATAGAGCTGCCTGACGATTTCTGACCCACTGCGGAGAATACTTTATCATCTAAAAAGTTTCTTCTTTCAACATTGGATGATTTCTTTGCATTTATCTTCTGGTTGTAAAGATCGGTCATTTTTTCATTCAAGGTTTGAAATTGACTAGCATTTAGCTTTGAGTCAAGAGTAGCAAGATTTTCTGCTACTTCTTGAGATGTAGAACCATTGGTATACAAGTTTGGGTCTAAAGCTTGCGCCCAGGTGCGCTTGCCATAAAGTGCATAATCTAATGCACTCTCTTTGGACCTCTTATCGGCAGACTGCTCTCGATCAAGAGGAGGACTAGTAACATGAATAGGAGATGAAGTTGAGAGTTTAGTTCTTTTTGCTGCTGAGGAGCTTTTCTGTTCTCGTTTAGTAGAGGCAGGTGGAGGAGCCAAACTGTCCATTCCAGCATTACCCGCCTAAAGATAAGATAAAAGATTTTAATTACAATCTGATACATAATCTTCCACCATGTTTGAACGACAAGATATTCAGCAATTAACACAACAAGAGATTGAAAATACTCACTTCTGAACCGACTTCAGAAAGACCACGAATATGCAGAACATCAGCCATAGTAAGTAATCCTGATAGCTGATGTTGATAAATATTCACTTCACCACTATACATAAACGTAACAAGAGCAACGAGGTCTGAAAAGTTCATGCCTGGAAGAACTATAACAGGGTGTTGAAAGGGCTGCAGCTCCTAAGAAAGATCAAACAAAGTTAGGGCTAAGGATTATAACGGATTAAATTGCAGAAAACAACAAAAGTCGTCATAACAGAGAGCAGCTCCAATGGAAAAAAAAATATAATTCAAGAGGCAATCAAAGCCCTACCTTAAAAAGTTCCTTGAAATAATGACTGCAAGCTGATAAGATAACTTTATGTGCACGTAGGTTCCGTCCCTGCGCAGACAGGGTAACGTCTGTCAAATGGTTTCCATCCAGTAACTGAGGCAGTGTGGCCATTAAGCTGCTTTGGTAGCTGTGCCATCTTAGGCAAAACTGCTGTTGATCTGTATCCATGGTGTACACTGAAAAAAGGAAAATTTCAAATAAAAACAGGCAATGATGGCACATTTTATGTAAAAGTGGGGAGAGGAATACACAATAAATTGTACAGGTTTCTCAAGTTTAGAAGTTTATTAGAAAAAAAGGAAGTCAACTTCAATCATAATTTGAGTTACGACATACAAAAAAAAAGTTTGAGTTTGGAGACAAAGTTTCCAGCGGGAGATGAAAATGATATGATACCTCACATTTCAGAACAAAATCAGAATTATTTGCTGTTCCAATTTCAGAAGCCATAACTGGAAGAATTTCAGTGCCAACAGAAATTAATGAAACCATTCATTAAAATTTCTTAGTGGGGGGAGCATTGTGCATAACCTATTCTCACACACCAATCATGTGAACTTGTGATGCATTTTACACTGTTATATATTCGTCAGATTTTGAATTTGGTGGAAGATCTGCTTGAATTCTAAATACATTTATTTCATACCAAACATAAATGAAATATTCATTTCTAGATGCAGTGCACATGATCTCTCCCACACGATGTAATACGCAGATTTAGATCATAAAATGGTGCATGGAAGGGGTCTTACTGCCTAGAGTCGCGCTAGGCCTATGGAAAAATGTTCAACACCAAAATCCATACCAAAACATTATTGATGGAACCTAACAAATTGACAAGAGAATCCACCTACAATTATTTGCATACGGATCGCAATAAGATATGTAGTTCTACAGCATGGCTTCACGAGGTGAATATTTCATCCAGTCATTCTATTTTGGTCTGATGGTAGGTCTTCTATACTCTATACACGGCTGGACGTGCTGGAAGCACCAGGCCTACACCGTCCAAGAAGGTCTAAGCGAGGAACCAATATCTCTTAATTACAGGTCTTTAACGGTGAAAAATGAACTTCATTCAAGAAGAACGCAAAGCCAAATAATTTGCAAATACAAATTATTCGAAAATGTTACTGTAAATGTGTTCACTTACGCTAATAGCGTGGCCCAGAAAAGCAGAAGAAACGGGCAGGACCCACTTCAGGGCCTCTTACAGCTAGCACAAATGCGATAGCAGACGATTCCAAACAACAGACGACACACGAACTCGAGATCGGTCCTTGGGCTACAAAAACACACAAACCGCGTAAAACACGAAGTAAAATATACGAAAAAATAATTGAAATAATATTGGTCTGATTATTTTCATCTATTCTTTCTACAATTTCTTGAATTTGTTTCTCTAATAGTTACGAAGGACGATTGGCCAATTTAGGTCTCGCGATGCCACGTCGTGTGTAGTAGAATGTACCCTCAGTTTTCTCATCTCAGGCGCGCGGGATGTATGCTTGAACTGGCTTGAACATATAACTGCAATCGTACCCAATGGTCCACGCAAACCGTGTAAACACTTTGTTCATAATGGATGACTTTTACATGCAACAGACGCGCAAGTTAGAAGAAGCTGTGGCCAAAATGCGAAGTTTTTTGACCGAAGTCGGTATGATGAAAGGTAAACTATTTGTCTTAGACGTAATTCAAACGAGATTGCTTAGTGTATGATTGATTTTCGATCGGTAATGGGTTTTGTTTCAGAAATGGGATATGAACTGGAGCTATCAATGTCACTTCTTCACAATCCTGAGATCATGTTCAAGCTGTCTAGTTCAGAAGGCACCCGGAAAGAAACCGAAGCTCTCTCAAACTCTCTTGAAGAAAACGAGCAAGGTTTTGCTTCCATCATTGAGATCAAGCTTGAACGCTGTGATTCAGACAACCATCAGGCAACACTTGAATCTGAAAACGTCCTTGCGGATCGTGAAATTTCATTCGAGCTTGAGACTGTAATGAAGGGTGCAAGTTCATAGGTACAGGCTGTGTTTCACAGTTCACAGGCTGTAGCTTGCTCCATAAACCATTTCTGATTTGAAATAATCTCTTATTTTGTGAGTTCATGATTTTATTTTACTGTCTCAACGTGCTCTTTATGTGGACTGAAGAATACATAAAAAATGCCAGTATTAGTCTTGGAGAAGCTTTTAGGAAAGGCAAGATGAAAAACTTATTGATTTTGGGATTAGACTTCCAAGTTGACACAAGTGCAAATAAAACATATTTGATTTAAATTCATGTATTTTTATTTTTCTCAAACATATTAATTTAGAATTTATATCACAATAATACAAGAACTGAATCGACTCAGGCTAAGAACAAGTGGACCAAGGAAATTGTTGGACTTCGTAACATCCCATACACTGAGAAGCTTGCAAGGATATTGAAATGACAACAGTCCCTGTAATGCATTAAAAGTGGTTCAAATGATGTTAAAGATATAACAACAACTGACCAGTAACTTCCTACACAATGTACAAAGCTGTCTGAAAACATGATCTCTCAATGACGCCTACACTTCTTGATGTCTTCAATGAGAGACACCAATCATGTGCGAAAAGTAATCAGTATCATAATATTAATCCAAACTTTTGAATGTTTACAAACTAAATAACTTAATATCTTGTTACTCAGTAACAAAAAACAAATACTAATTGAAAGTTCCTAAACAGCATGACATACATACAAAATATTGTAAGTAAATCAGAGGTGAATAAAAATACGGAATGTCTAACAATACAAAATATCACATTTATTTGCACTGAGGTACACAAATGAAAGCAAAACATAATCGGTTGAAAATAATTCCTACGTCATCATCTATCTATTGTGCTCATATCTCAAGATCTGTAGTAATGCTCAGTAGGATCTTTTGGAATGCATATCAAAGTCCCTTGTCTGACAAAGTCCTCTTATTAAATATAAATGTTTACTAAATCGTCATAAGTCTTAGGATAGATTACCAGATATGACGAACAGTTGAGTGATTTTCAGGAAATTTTCAAGGTACATTTAGCGTCATTTTGAGTTAATAGTAAAGAAAACTACACCGACAAATCACAATTATTTGAAGACTAGTTTTGAATCATCAAAGCCGACTGGTGTGTTGGTTTAATTCCATGCTACTACTGGAAGATGATGACAGCTTATGAATTGATGTAGAGGACCTTTGGCGTGTTGGTAGCTCAAAATGATGTTCCTGAGACAGATCAGAGAGAGCTTCATCCGACTGACGATTGCGGAGGGGAGGGCGAGCTCTTATGCCAAAAGTTGTAGGTCGTTTCTCAGGATGGTGATCCAACATCATTTTCAACAACTCATACTGAAATAAAATAAGGACACATGAATAAAAAAGGACTATTGAAGAATAAAAACGATGATAACCACAGTGTTATGTAACAAACCTCATTTTGGTGCTTCTTTGAAAAATCTGGAGGAAATTGCTGACGATGCAAGTTCTGCATTACATGAACTCGTTCCATTTCTGTCCCAAATGGAACAAGTAGTTCAAAAAGAATCAGTCCCAAAGAGTAGATATCAACTTTATAATTATATGGCTTGCCTTTACGCTTTAAGAGATAACTTTTATTAATAAAAAGTATGTTATGTTGTAAAACAGAGCACATCCATTCAAATCAATTTCCTATAGTTACCTGTTCCGGGCTCATGTACAACTCAGTCCCTACTTGAGCGGTATGACGTTCACCAAAGGAGCTAGAAGAACTAGAGGAGTCTAAAGGAGTGCGCTGCTCCTCAGCCCCTTCTAGCATTGTGGTGACAAGACCAAAGTCACCTATTTTGATATGCCCATCCATTGAAAAGAATATATTGGAAGGCTGCAAAATAAGAGAAAATGTTAAAGCAAAAGTATCAGAACAAGAAAAAGATAGAAGTCCTCCGCATGTAATGCATACCTTTAAATCTCTATGAATCAAATTGTTTAGATGGACATACTCCACAGCCATAACAATCTGTTCAAAGAAGTTTATCACATTTAAATAATCACGCAATGGATTACTTCTCAACCAATCTTTCAAGCTGTCTTTGCGGCAAAGTTGCATCTGCAAAGATGAAGTAGAAAAACAAAACAGTGAAGTTAGATCGGTTATAAGGAAAATTTATCTTGATTATCAAAATATGCATTAATTTTCATGCACCTTCAAGTTGAATTACTTATAACTTAAGTAGCAATAATTTGATTTGATATTTTATTTCAATTCATAATACTGAGCCCACTGGCTAAAATGGCTTGATTTACCTGTATGAATAGATAAGATATTGTAGTATTACTGCGTTGGTGGGTGTTACTGCTGATGCTGAGATTATTTGGGCGAACCCTTTTACTATGTGAAAGTGCCAGTGAATTACTAGATCCAGTTGAACTACACACTGATATCACACTATCTTTTCTGTAAGTAAAACTGCATTCATTATTATTTCCAGTCTAACGGACAGTGGACAAAAAGCCAACTTTCCAGAATCAATACACCAACCGTTTGTCAAAAGTAGCTTCATCTTCCAAATCTGATTCATCTCCATCCCTCCCAGACGCATCAAAGACTATGTATGAGTCACTTATTTCTTCTTTCAATCGTAAATCTGATTTTTCCCATCTCTCTGAAATATTAGCTTTGTAAAACTGAGGCCTATTTGAAATTGAATTTCTATTCCATGTTTCATCTTGATTCTGCTGTTTTCTCTTTTCATTCATAAAATTGAAACTCTTAGACTCATCAGAATAATTTATTTGATCTTCAGAGCTAGGACTGAATGCTGATCCTGATGAAATGAGCCTGTTGACATGAGTACATATATAGTTTCTTCAAAAGCACATTGCAGTTTCAGTATGTCCTTCTTTGAGCATGGGTGTCTTATAAATGTACAGTACTTACATCGAAGACCACTGTTTGTCCTGTTCTTCCTGCCAACCTGCTGGTGGACATTCAAGCCATGAGTTAAAGTATCTCACAATGTTGTTATGATCCAGCTTCGCCAAAGCCCGCACTTCACGTAAAACTCTTTCCCTAGAGTCTTCCCTAAGAAGCAAGAGGTTTAATGAGATTTTTGTGATTTAACTTGTTTATATCAGACAATTTGTGAAAAGATTAACATACTTGTTTGTCAAGGATATTCTCTTGACAGCGTAGTGACAGTCATCAAATTTCTTGCGAGCTTCAAACACCACACCAAATCCACCTTTACCGAGACATTGCACTGGTTGAAAGTCTTGTAAATATCGAGAAGTGTAATGGATTGGTGTAGCAGGACGCTCCTCTTGAGCTAGCTCTACTGGTAATATGTCGGTTCCTGGAGGGTGTGTAAATGGCAGAAGTTTGCCCTCCTGGAAAAAGTAAAGGGCAAATTATACATAATTACCTTAAAAGAGGACATCAAGTACAATCAAGAAGCACTGAAGATACCACTATCTACCAGATATTAAAGGAAAACAAAACCAAATTCATGTCTTATTTGCCCAATTCTGTAATTACCTCTGGAATGGGCTCCAATGGCCTCCGTAGCCTCATGACTTGAAGAATACCCTGAGGCAGCATACAATTCACTAAAACAGCAGTTCCAATGCTGATAAGAAAAACTTCTTTCCTTAAAACAAAAAAGAAATAAAATAATGTAATTTATACATGTAGTAATTTATTTTATTTAAGAAGAAACATCATTTTCATGCTATAAAACTGCAAACCACTTACCACCAATACCAAAGAGAAGTAATGATAATATACTCAGTTTCGTCACTACTCTCAAAACGGGGTGGATTGAAATGACTGATTTCAGGTTTAGGTGCTTGCTCTTCAATGGTTTCATTATCCCCTTCAGCAGGATCAATCTCTATCAGGCCACACTGAGCTTGTCTGGCCTTTTTAAGAGACTCCAAGGAGTACAGAAAGAAACCATTACCTGTAATTGTTACTCAAAAAATCACAACATGACACTACGAAAAAGTGTAGGTAGTTTAGATGCAATCTCTGGGTTTTTGTAAAATGGAAAATGTTTCAATGTTATGACTTGAAGACAGATGGTTAGCTATCTCTCTAGATGCACAAAATGCAACATACCATTGACATACTCTGAAGCATACAGAACTGACATGGCTGTAGTTTTCACAGCTTGGTCCGATTCATCAGTTATCTGGGGAACCTTCATGTCAGTACCATGGCCCAACAAACCAAGCGTATTGCCTGGAATAGCTGGCACAGGGCGCCAAGGGATTCGAGAGTATGTTGACTCATCTACAATGAAGTTTTGTCTTCGGAAGGAATTTTCTAAATGCTGCTGCATCTGGACGCTTTCCTGGATGTACAACTGAAATAAGAAATGAGATTGGTTGTAAATCCGTACTCAATAATGACAGAACAGCATGTGCAAGAAAATACATGTTGAAATTTAATGTGAGAGATCACACACTTTCCACATCATGGTACAACTCCAGTTTGGTTTCTTACCTGTTTTCTATGCATTCCTATGTAAAGGGATGGAGATAACGGCATCGATTTTCCATGATCATGAGCTCTATCATGATTCCATTGCAGACCACTGAAAAGATCTACTTCTTTTAAATCTCCTTTATCTATCATCCATGCGCTCACAACAGGGGAATCAAACTGTTCAGGAGGACCATGTAAGCATCAACATTACTCTTGAAAAAGCTTCAGTACATAATTTAAGGCCCAAACAAAATCAGAAATACTTTCTGAAAACATTAGGAAAAATACGAACCTTATGTTGCCAAATCACATTTTTAGGGTCAGTTAAGCTTATGCCACAGACCAGACCATCAGGTACAATGACACGAACATCAAAGTTTACAGGAGATGAAGGCTTGCTCCCATGACAAAGAGCTGCTGGATCTGGGATGAGTTTCACATTATGCCGAGCAACACTGAAGTTCCATCTGATTGAAAACATAAAATATTCAAATAAGAGGCAGTTCATTAATTACGTAAGCATATTTTTTCCGATTTTGGATCCCTCCCTCCCCCTTTGTGAGTAGCCGTAAGATTCGAGAGACCCCCCTTCCCTCTGTTTATGTAAGATTTTCCACATTCATATTTGAAAGAAAAAAAAAACAGGTTAGAAAATGGAAAACAATGATAAATTGCTACAGTTGTCATCTATTGTACTTATGATTTGAAAAAACAAAAACAAAAAACGAATCGTTAAAAAAGGTGTAATTGAAATTTCTGATGTTTTTCCTCCAAATGCAAAATATGATGCTGAAGAAATCTTACGTAAGAAGTGCCGTAGAATCCCCCTTCCCCCCACATAAAGAAACCGTATGAAATTTGTTGAGCCCTCCCTCCCCCCTAGGATGCTTACGTAATTAATGAACAGCCCCTAAGATTCATAAAAAGACTTGCAAAAAAGGAAAACAAGACTGTAAAGAAAGTAAAGATACCTTTCAAAGCTTGTTCGTGGCTCAACTGCCCTAACAGTATGTGTGAGTCTTTTCAAAACCAGAACCTCCTCAACCTCTGAGGCATTTGCTGCTGTGTTTTCACACCCTTGCATTGAGCATTCATATAAGAGAGTTCCCGTATGTGCATCTATTCCATAGGTCCTAGACTCCTTGCCACCTAGGATAAAAACATTCAGGTACAAACAATTCTAGGAAAAAAACATTTTAGATCAAATTAAAAGTTGGCTGGAACTACCTGTAAGTACTAGATCATCCTTGAAACGGAATGATGATTGTAGAAGATCATCAGCTGTGAATGGAATTACTTCAACATTCTCTCCATTGAACTGGTAAAGTCCACCACTTAAGGATGGGATCATTCGCAGGAAATGACCATCCCTAGCCAACTGAAAATAATAGAAAGCAAGATAATTTACTTATTTGATTGTCAAACAAAATTTTCAGCTACATCAACTAAAAGCTACCTCTAAGTTGTGGATGCTGGAAGAAAGCATAGGACCAGGTCCTGTGCCGACACTCCACAAAACAGCTCCACCATTGTTACCGTCCAATGCATATAGATGGCCTTCGATGGTGCTTACTAGCACCAAACTGAAAGCAAGGATTGGAAAAAACTTAAGTTGCAGTCAACTCCCAAAAACAGAAATTAGACACACTAAGTGAGTGGTTTATTTCAATAAGTAGATCATGACGCTTTTGCCCAAAAAACAAAGAGAGATCAAGTGATTGCATGCAAGCAATGAACAACAAGGACAAAGCTGTTTTAAGCAGGAAATACCCAACCAAATAAGCAAGATGCTAACAAATCAGGTTAAGTGAACATTGCATCATTTTCAAAACAATGAAGGTCGAAATTTAACATTTATGTCTTATTGAGAAAAAACACTTATTGGCTTCGAAAAAAAACTGTATTTAAGGAAGAAGATCCATCTATATTCATAAATTCATCAAAAGTTCTGTCAAGGTTGCCGAATTAGAGACGTACCTGCCCAATCCTTCACTCCTTGAGTTGCAGTCAGGTAACGCCTTTATGTCCTCCTGCACCGACAATCCGATGATGAGATAAACAGCAAATATCGCCGTTATTGCGTTGAAGAAAAGGTTGCGAAACACATATTCCATCTTCAAAAAGATCAACAGGTATGGCTCACAAGGGTACCGTAAAGAAATTACAACCTTCCAGGATCACTTAAGTGACACACCCGCTTCATTATAGAGCGCCCAGCATGCGCAAATATACTTGAAGCACTTCCCTACTCGAATATCATTTTCTCTGACAACTAGATTTTACTAAAAACTGGGTGCTTGAAATCGAGATCAAATTTCTCATTTCTAGACTTTCACTCCTCTACTCAACGAAAATGCTTGCAAGATGTGTTGTGTTGTTCAATGTTGTTGTTGGACTTGTGTTGTTGTCCTCCTTGTTGTCACATCACCCAGTACGAATCCCTGTTTTCGCAAAGGCGACGGGTTCAAGTTTCAAGTTTGGCCAACACGACAAAACCGGCCACTATCTACATGGCACATGACAAACAACTATTCACAATTTTCTCTGGTTTTAGAGTCTAGCCACGATTCTGCCCCATATAAGGAACTTTTCATCTGTTTCATAGACGTGCATTGACTATCATAATCCGTACCTTCGCGTTGTCGTCTGCTTGTCCAGAGCCCGCAACGTTTCGGACTCACTGCCAAATAAGGCAAACGATGCAAGGCGACGGCGACGCCCCCGACGGCGACCGACGACCGACGTCGAGACGGCTCAGTGCATTCGCATTCACAGAAGTAGGGACCAGCAAGCAGCGTTGAACTTGAAGCTGAAGCAGTGGTACAGCACAGCGGCAACGACGAGTCGTCTGCGTCAGTCTCGTGAACAGCAAGTGGGCGTTGTTACTCTTCATATTTCGTGTATTTCCGTCCACAATGTCGTATTCTACGAGTGAGTATTCTTCCGCACGCTCAAGTACCCACCCAGCAAGCGTTACTAGGACCCGGAAATTAATGGATTGCTCGGCATGCCCTCAAACCGGTCCTGCGTTCATCTGATGCATACCGAGGAAGTTGCATTGTTCCAGAGCATCGGTTATGTAGTTGCCCCGTATCATTTTCCTCGCGTGTCCGTCTTTGTCTCCGTCTCTGAATCACATAAGCGTGATTCACGTATAAGCATTGCGTGCTTGTTGGACGATAGAGACTCTAGGAGTGTTGAGAGCCCTTCCCTCAGCTGTTACAGTTTTCCATGCATTTGGCTCAATTTTTACACAATTGTATCAAAGTTGATGGGGATTAGCAATTCAGCTAGATATAAATACTCAAATTTCGCATTGTTAGCATTATTGGTTTGGTTGTCTATGACAGATTTTCTTATCAACCTAAGATATTATGTTGACGTTGAGATGTAAATTTATTTCGCTATGCAATATTATGGTTTCCTAGTTCTCATTTCTGTACATAAGTTGGAAGGATTAAGCATTCAGGCGCTATACGATCAGCTGTTTTGTTGATGACTTGCAGATGGTTTCCAGTGAGAAATGACACGTCGATTTTTCATTGATAAATAGAATCGATATTGACTCGTCCGGATTTTGTCCATAAAATAAAATAAAAAATTACGTTTTGTATTGATTTGATATTGATTTGTTCTACCATTTCTCACTGGGTATCTAATTTAAGGGGGATGATCTTAACATATTGTTCATAAAGCTCTTCATATTCCATAATGAAAACTAATCCGATTGCTGTTCTTGTTTTGTAGAATACACTTATGCTACTTTACCTCGAACTCAGAGGGGGCAGCCCATAGTTCTTGGTGGTGATCCGAAGGGAAAAAATTTTCTTTACACCAATGGAAACAGCGTTATCATCAGGAATATTGAGGTATGGAACATGTCATTCGTTATAGGTTGACCCCATTAATGTATTACCAGTCACAATATTATCTGTCGCTATGACTATATGTTAATTTATTTATTTTCAGAATCCTGCTATTTCTGACATCTACACTGAACACTCCTGCGCTGTGAATGTTGCTAAATACTCTCCAAGTGGTTTTTATATAGCATCTGGGGGTGAGCAATTCTTGAGGAAAATGAGATTATTTTAGCTTTCATATGCTTGTATTTATATTTCTGTCTAAAAATTTCTAAATTTCAGATCAATCTGGAAAAGTAAGAATTTGGGATACAGTCAACAAGGAGCATCTACTCAAGAATGAATTCCAGCCAATTGCTGGTCCCATCAAAGACATTAGTTGGTCGCCAGACAGCCAGCGAATGGTCGTTGTAGGAGAAGGCCGTGAAAGGTATGATAAATTTAAAAACAAAGATAACATTAATTGCAATATAGTCTTAAGTTTCCTGAAAAACCGGTCCTCGTAAAGTACATAACTGTTTTCTTTATATTTCATGTGTTTAGTTTTGTTAATTTTTAATTTTTTCTCTGATTATGTTAAAGGTTTGGCCATGTCTTCATGGCAGAAACTGGAACATCAGTGGGAGAGATATCAGGACAGTCAAAGCCTATTAATTCAGCTGACTTCCGCCCTTCTCGTCCCTTCCGTATTGTAACTGGCAGCGAAGACAATACCATTGCAGTGTTTGAGGGTCCTCCATTCAAGTTTAAGATGACCAAACAGGTA
The DNA here is from genome assembly GCA_902196195.1 of Aptinothrips rufus. Classification (NCBI taxonomy): domain Eukaryota; kingdom Metazoa; phylum Arthropoda; class Insecta; order Thysanoptera; family Thripidae; genus Aptinothrips; species Aptinothrips rufus. The sequence continues at coordinate 8,426 of CABIKL010000054.1, read as the reverse complement.
ACCATCAAACTTAGCACTGTCTGCTCTGCAGACTTTTTGTTTGGTTTAATTTGTCTGTGACAGAAATGACATGTTTTGTTTGTGTGTTATGTAGGACCACACACGATTCGTTCAGGCCGTTCGTTATTCTCCAACGGGCAGTCATTTTGCATCAGGAGGATTTGATGGAAAAGTCTTTCTCTATGATGGAGCATCGGCAGATTTAGTGGGAGAAATTGGATCTCCCGCTCACAAGGGTGGAGTCTATGCTGTAATTTCTCTTATAGTAGTAGAACTAAAACAATCCAGCTAGTATGTTAAGACTTGAGCATTTTTTAATATTATCTTCATTATTCAGGTTGCTTGGAGTCCAGACGGGAAACAGTTGCTCACAGCATCAGGAGACAAAACCTGCAAGCTGTGGGATGTGGAAACGCGCTCTGTTGTTTCTGAGTTCCTGATGGGTACACAGGTGGAAGACCAACAAGTAAGCAGCTAGCCATTGACCTTGGATGTGTTTAGTTTATTTTTCTTTCATCCCTGATTAATTATGTGATGTGGACTTTCTCAGGTCTCATGCCTATGGCAAGGCCAGCACCTGCTCACCGTGTCTTTGAGTGGATTCATTGCTTATTTAGATATCAATAATCCAGACAAACCCATTCGTGTCGTGAAAGTAAGCAGTTTATTCTTGTGAGCCTAAATAAATTTATTGCTTTGATTTTGAAAGACTGAAATTTTTTGTTTCTTTCAGGGTCACAATAAACCGATCACTGTTCTGGCGCTCAGCCCAGAGCGTGATACTATTTACACAGGGTCTCATGATGGCTTTGTCACCAGTTGGAATGCTAAGACAGGTGAACTGACTTCTCAAATTATACCGATGAATGTTTTTGTTAGCAATTCAGTATTATTCATTTTCTTACTTTATTTAGGTGAGAATGAAAGAATTCAGGGAGTGGGGCATGGAAACCAGATTAATGGCATGTGCTCTGTCGGAAACTATGTGTACACTTGTGGAATTGATGATAGTGTGAAACAAATCGATGCAACTTCGAAGAGTTACACTGGTGTAGATATGAAGCTGGGGTCACAGCCAAGGGGTATGGGATTGAAAGGAGATACAATTGTTGCAGCATCTGTGAAAGAGGTAGGCTGATAATTCTTTGGCTGATGAAGCACTCTCGTCAGGTAACTAACGTATTATCTTTTTCTATTTTCAGATAACTGTTCTTGAAAAAGGATCTAAAGTTTCTAGTTTACCCATCAACTATGAATCTTCTTGTGTAAGTCTGAGTCCATTGGACAGTGAAACTAGTGTCGCTGTTGGTGGAGCAACTGATAACAAGGTAAAATCTGATCTTGTCAGCATTTATGTGCCTGCACTCTAAAATGTGACTTATTCATTCAACCATGCTTTTTATTTGTTTCTTAAGGTTCATATCTATGAGCTTCAGAATGGACGGCTGACTCCCAAGATAGAGCTTGATCACTTAGGTCCAATCACTGATTGTTCATTTTCCCCGGATGGAAATTATTTGGTTGCTTGTGACGCAAACCGCAAAGTTATCCTGTACAAAGCACCAGAGTTTCAGGTAAACTATACGCTTGCAAAATTCATAAACTAACTGACCTGAATGATTTCTTAAATTCTTGCACATGCCTTTTGCCTTTCTAAATTGCTTAAAATGTTTTTCTGAATTTTAAAAAATATGCTGCTTGGAATGAACAGACAGTAAGTACAAGACACACTATTTTGATAGTGGAATCTTAGTTTTACATGGACAATTTGCTCTAGGACATCGAAGAAGATTCTTGTGCGATTTTCATCTTGATAGTATTGTGTGATGTTGTTTCATTGATTTCATTCGATGGTAGGTGTTCACCAATACTGTCATTGTGTTTCAGCTTGCTCACAATAAGGAATGGGGATTTCACAATGCTCGAGTTAACTGTGTGGCCTGGTCACCCAACTCTCAGTATGTTGCTAGTGGCAGCCTTGACACAACTATTATTGTGTGGAGTGTTCAGCAGCCTTCAAAGCATAACATCATAAAAAGTGAGTATCTTTTACTGCTGTAATTTTGATCAATGCAAGTGTGTATCATTATTTTGCGAAACGCCTGCTAATTATGATTTGTTTCTTACCTTTTGGCAGATGCCCATCCTCAAAGTCAGATCACTCGCCTGGCGTGGTTGGATGATGAGACCCTTGTGTCTGTTGGGCAGGATTGTAACACTAAAATATGGAACATTACACCCTTCTAAGGAAGATTTAAATAGCTATCGTTTGTCCTTTTAAAAAAAAAAAAAAAATAATTTAAGATTTATGCAGATACTTCAAATATGAAGAATTGTTCTTTAAGAATGATTTTAGAATCTGTGAAGGGAACTTCAAACCTTGCTAGAAGTGAAAATGTGTTCTTGTCCCTTTTTATATGGATACATATTTATTTTCTTGTACAGCTCTATTTCTTATACATCTCATTCTTGAATTGCTCAGTGGAGTCTCAAGATCTTTTTGAGCTATATCACTTTCACCTTTGTAGTTAATGGCATGGAAAACTGTGATGTATGAGGGAAGCTATACATTTTCTTCAGATGGTTTAGTTCAACTATGTTTTTGTTTACTATTTAGATACCTATTTATTAATGCTCGTCCGTTTATACCATCCTGCCAGTGCTACAAATTAGAAATTTCGGTAGTTTGTTTTTTCTTGTACCATATTTTTTTCATGTTCATTATGCTTTGCACTGCAATTATCATGACTCCATGTGGTTAACTGAACTGCAGCAATTTTGTGATAGTGGATCTTGTCTGGATCTATAGAATGACATAAATTTTTTTAGGTGGCAATCAAAATGGAAACTACGGTAGCAGCAATATTTTGTTTCATTCATCAGTTTATGAAGTTCAGTTGTCTTTATTTGATGGCTCTATTGTAGAAATACCAGATGAAAACATGTTTCTCAGTCTCTTACATGTATCACCATGTCTGAAGACAGATCAGAATGTTTTATGGAAAGCAAATCATTTCTCTTTATACATTATTGTTTGTTAAACTCTAATATGATGTGTGTTTTCAATATAGTTAGTTGTGATATTTTTATGTTTAATTTGATTCACTTTATTTTATGATCAAATGTTCTGTTTGACATAGGTTTATATGCATCCTTTTCTGTGTGACATTGTTCTTTCTTCAGTCAGATCTAAAATTTAATTAACATGATGTGCTTTTTCTTTATGCATTTATATAATTTCAGATAGTCCTCATTGTACCTGTCTTAAAATCTATGTTGATATATGATCTCCTACCGAAGTCAGCTGCAAGGAGGGGCGTCTACTTAGCAATTGCATGTTGAGACAGTATTACTAATGCATTATTTCAAATCTTGCAACAAGCTTGTGATCATGGTTGCACCTTGCCACTTTTGATTATGGTGCTTGGGAGCATAGATCTTGCCAAAGTGAATGTATGATGACTTACTAATTGTCAGCATTTTCTGTTCAAGAGTGATTCTTTTGCAATTTATAACCGTATTAATTTGGTATTAATGCAAAGCTTTGCTTTGAGGAAGTATTACCTAATAATTGAAGGTATGAGGCATAGACACATAGTGGATGATGCATGTTCTTCAAGACTGACCCTTGCCTAATGCATTTATTTTTGGCTGTATGCTTTTAACTTGACTTTCCCCTTCCTGTGCATTTGTATTTTTCTATGGTTTCTAACACAATTGCTCAAAAATCTTAAATATTCAGCTTTTGTTAAATTGAGGTGATACTCTTACGTTATCCCATGGATGAGGTAATATTTTGAAATGTGAATAAATTTCATTAGTGATGTTCCTCTCAGTTCAGATGTTTGTACTCAAGGTTTTTATGAAATAAACATTCGTACTTGAATTTCAATCTTGTAACATTATTTACTTCAAAATCTGCAAGAATAACAGTTTTCTGAAATCCAAAAAATTATCTCTACATATGCTCGCTACTTTCCTTCCAGCTGTTTGTAAAGCTTTGGGACGTAATCATCCCACTGAGCTTGGTAGAAATTGCCTGCAATGGGATCTCCAAGATTGTACTTTGCAGCAAACTTGCGAATTGCAAAGCATCCACGGTTGTCACCAGATCTGAAAGAAATAGCTAAGTAAAATTCTCTCAAAAATTCAGGGTAGGTATGTAAATTTGAGCTTGATTAAGTACCAACCTGTTGGTAAGCCTCTTCTCATCAAATGAAAGCTTGCCTGGCTGTTTGTAGACAAGGAATACGTATCTGTGAAGACCTGGTGAACAACACGCATTACTATGGTAATTCAATCATAGTTGCTTCATCTGTGAACAGCAGCAGTGCTTACCAGTGTCAGGCGGAGGTCCTGAACCAACATACTCAGACAATGTCTCACCCTTGCTCACATCTGCACCTGGGACGTTACCAACAAGCCAGTGATGCCATTCGCGGAACTTAGGTTCTTTGCGACTGGGGGCATCCGGATCTATAAAACAGTTCATACATGATGCAGGTTTGAAGTGAAGTACACATGAACTACCATGCTTAAAATCACCAATGGTTACAGCTTACCAGTCATACAAAGAGTGTAGAAGGTGTTTGCATCAGCAGCCCATGATACAGTCGGAATATCTTTCACTTGAGTTGGTGTGAGTTCGTTTCCCAAGTCAACAACAGCTCCAGAGGGGTAGGTCACCTGAATAATGTGCAAAGTGTGAAAATCTCACCATGAGGCTGCAAATAAACAAGTTAGAGAAATGACAAGTACCTTGACAATCTCTGCTGGTATCTTGTCGACCACATCAGGACTAATCTGTTCTTTCTCCATTGCAGCAAGAGCTCGAGTTGGTCGGACAGCTGCTGTTGACAGTACCCGATATGCAAAATTGATGACTGGTCTCAATGCCACAACCATGATGCACTCTAAGAGCAGACAATAAACTACTGCTAAAAAGTACAATGATAAGTTAAAATAATAGATAGTTAACCATACTCAAGAAGACAATAAAAATTTCACCATTGAAGATTCAAAAGGGGGGAGGGAACTTTCAACCTCGGTCAAGGTTTGGAAGTAAGACTGATGAAAATGAGACAGTGCGCATTACATTGACCGAAACTGTGGCCAAAACGAAGAAACTGAGCTGACATTAAAACAGCGATAAGACAGCGACACCATCAAAATGACGGCCTCTGTTCGACGGTAATAAGGAGAAAGAAGGAATCTCAACCTATTGAATATGTGTAATGAGCACAAATATAAGTCACCGAAGAAATTGGGTTTACGGTGTTAAGGGACACAAGATTCTAGAAGACTTACTTCAATAAAGCTTCAACACCGAATAATGTGGAAGACGAGTGACGGAAGACTTTGTACTGCGCAACGAAACCAAAAGCTAGCTCGTGATAGCTCGCGACGCGAGAACCGGTTGGGGATGAGAAACAGCTGTTGCTCACACGCCCCCACCAGCTCCCACACGCCCCTCGCCGAAAGTGAAATAAAACGAGTTTAAGAAATTTTATGTGAGCACATTGTTACGGAAATGTCAAATTATCATAATGCCGATCGTAAAGATTTCACTTTTAAATGTATAGCTGAATGTGTGCCTCAATCAGGCCTCAACAATTCTCATGTCGTCTGAACCTATTTGTGGCGCGAAAATCACAGCATAAGCCCTGGGCGGCGGCTGTGGGTGGTTGCGGGTGGTTGGGTTGGTTGTTGTGGAGTGGTTTTACATTGTGCTTTGTTCATAGATTTGTTGAATGCGGTTGTGTCCTGCGGGTTTGTGCGAGCTGGCTTGTTGACTTGTGATCTAGGAAGACTAGGAAGATACGGAAACCAGTTCGGCTCGTGAGTTTGAGGACTTATATTTAGAGGATCATCAAGAATGCCGGATGACTCTGATCCAGAACAAATGGACGTTGAAGAAATGAACGAAACTCAGTTTAGTTCTGCAAGCAGTGGAGGACCTGGAACTCCGCCGGATGAAAATATAACAAGCATTTATGCCAGGCAATATGAAGCAGTACAAAAAATTCATCGTAAGTAAAATTTTAGGTTAGGCGTTTTTGATATCTTATTTGAAACTATTTCAAGGGCCAGTTGCGAAGAGATTTGCGCACACTTTCTTGGGAATGCAACGCGCAGCTTGCGATTATTGCAAACCAAACATTAGGTCCTTTGTGCTGCATCTTGGGCTTATTCCATTCATCCCTTCTTTACTTCAACATTGCAGTTTAGCAGCTCATACAGTGAATCCTATTGTAACAATGGATTTTTGTTGACATGCTTCCTCAAAGGAACAGCCGCTAAACTGCACTTTGGCCCAATTTAATTATGCTATGTTATTTCCTGATATTTGTTAATCTACTTATTATCTATTTGAAATCTTGATGATTTGATAACGTATCTTGATTCCTTGTTTCTCTTTTCAAAGCACTAGCTTTACAAATTAATTTACCAAGTTTTTACAAATTTATAAGATGGTGTTTGATTGATTTCAACTTATTACGGAAAAATGGTTTTCGTTCATTCATGGCAGTGCTCTCAGTCCTTTTTGGTAATTATTTCATTATGTTTCAGAGGAGGGGTCTACATCTTTGGAGTCAATTGCCCAAGTTCAGGAACTGGTGAAACAGTCATCAATATTGTGTCAGCGAGGTTGGTGCATTCATTCTGCACTGTGAAGTAGTGAAACTTCACATATTGTTAAGCATTATTTATTTTTCTCATTCACTTTTGATTTTATATTGATTGATTACATTCCGCATTTCAGAGAAGAAGGTTCGTGAGTCGTTATTTGGAAGCTCAGTGCTTAGTTTCTGTGCTCAGATTTCAAGTCATCAGGCTCAAGCCCTAGATACCAACCTTTGTGCTTTTGATCTGCAATCTTTTGCTGATGGCATTGTAAGTATATTTTATCTGGCTGAGTAATACTTGTTTTGTTGATGAAATAATGCTAGCAAAAACACTTTGTCTCAGCTAAGCCATGCAACAAATCAGGAGACTCAAATACTGGACTGGAAGTTGCTGGAAAAAAGGACAGGGGGGATGTTCAAGAGGGCACCAGTAGTCTCCTATATGTATGGGTCATTCAAACCGACTGAGCTTCCCAGGAAGGAAACTAAAGAGAAAACTAAACGGCAGAATAGGGTTGCTGCAGAGAAAAAGGAACCGGAGAAGGTATGTGGACAGAATGTTTATGAAAATACTTCTATAGTTGTGAAATATACTACCTCTTGATTTTTCATACGACAGGTTTCAAATGTGGCTTCTTCAGATGATGGGAATGATAAAGCAGTTCAACATGTCAAGAAGATTTTGAGCAAAATCTTCAGGAACAATGGAAATCAGCCAATTAGCTTCTTTGAATGTGTGTTGGATCCCAAATTTTTTCACCTCACTGTGGAGAACATTTTTCATCTATCTTTCCTGCTCAAAAACAATTTTTGTACCATCAAACAACGTTAGTTTTCATGCATTAGTTTAAAATATGTTTGCCATGGAAATTAGTTTTCAAAATTTAAACCAAATTTTCATGACCCTCTTTTGCATGTTGCAGAAGATGGAGGACTACCCTTTATTCATCCAGTGCCTACATCTCAAGTTAATGAACTGCAGAAAGGGAAAAAGCTGCAGTGTATTGCCTCTATCAGTCCAGAATTATGGGAGGTATGTAACACATGCATATTAACTATTTTTCATCATTCAGTGGCCATTTCACATAATTTTTGAAAAATTTGTTTTCAGACACTTGTGAAAGTCTTCAACATTAAAGAGGCCATGATTCCACCATTTACTTAGTAGCGCAGGTCTCGGTGTGTTTTTTACCTGAGGAAACCAAGTATTACATTATTGTTCCTTTTATTCTTTTACTTCACCATATTTAGTTTCTACATTTGATATATGTAGTGCTAATGGTGACTTCAAACTTTTATTCTTTAAATACTCCATGTAAGGTAGTTGTTGTTTTGGAAGAACCATATTTGTCTGATTGTGCCCGTCCGGTTTCCAGAACTGTTCTGATGAAAAGATGAACAATATTAATTAGTCAAATATGGTGATATGATTAATATAAGTATTTTTGTAATTTTGTTTGACGTTTCTTTGCATTTTTTACAAATCTAAGATAAGATTTATTTGATATAAACTAGTTTGATATTAAAGCTGAAGCAAAGTCTACTATTTTAAATTTTATTTTTTGTGATCCTTTTTCTCCTTATCTCATTTCTGCTGCTGGCTTGATGTTATAAAGCTTAAAGAAAACCAGGCTCATTCCTGAAAGTTTTAATACCTTTAAGGGGCCGTTCAATAATTACGTAAGGACTTTTTGGTCGATTTGCGACACCCCCCTACCCCCATGTAAGGGTAAGTAAGATTGAGAACACCACCCACCCCTTATCTTACGTAAGATTCAGCAGTGACCCCACCCCCTTGCC
>CABIKL010000053.1:0-35785 GCA_902196195.1 Aptinothrips rufus | reverse complement strand
GCGGGGCAGCGCGGGGCAACACAGGCTCTGCGCGGGCCAGCGCGGGGCAGCGCGGGGCAACACAGGCTCTGCGCGGGCCAGCGCGGGGCAGCGCGGGGCAACACAGGCTCTGCGCGGGGCAGCGCGGGCCGCGGCGTGCTACGGCCATACCACGACGCGCTAGTGGAGTCAGATTTTCCGATAATTTTCATCGCACACAACAAATAATAACATGAATAACATACCAAAACAAGTCCGCGGGACGCCACGCGCTCACACAATGTCAAGAGTTTCTTGCCTTGGAGTCAAATATGCACAAGAGCCTACTATATGCAGCGAGCGAAATGGTCAGGGATTGTCCCATTCCGGTTACATTATCTCATAGAGAGTTGGTTCTGCACTTTTATCCACCTAGGTTGTGCACAAAGCTTTGTTAAGTTGTGTGGCAAAAAGTCGAAATAAACTTGACGAAAATTCGTGCATAACCTATCTGGGGGGGAGTGCTGTCACAGTACCTCGCATTTTGTGCATGTTGAAACAAATGTTTTCACCACTGCGCTTGAATGATATAACTAGTTGATAGAGGAAGACTTGTTTTATTATAATATCCATTCGCAGCGAAAAGAGATGCACTGTAGCTCACACGCAAATTAGAAATTTTACCGACAAGACGAATAAAAAACGGCCGAGCGCAACGAAAAGCGACGTGAACTAACCGGCACGCGAAGATCAAGCCGAAGTACATAAACAAGGGCAAGGGGCCAGGCGGTGGACAGGAAGCGGATACACACCCGCCTCACCCCTTGCCCTTGTTTGTGTACTTCAGCTTGTTCTTCGCCTTCCGGTTCAGGCTGGTTCAGGCAGTCATTTGAATAGCCTATAAACAAAAATTCATTTGTTGTTCATCCGTTGCCTTCTGCGCACGTGAATTCTCGTTTGTTTTGGCGTTCGTCTGCTCGTCAGCTGCTCCTTGCCAACTTGTGCGTGCTCCCTCGCAATTAGGTTTTTGCAAAAAGTTTGGATTAAACGACTTGATCGGCTGTCAAGGATCGAAGCATAAGACATTTCAACCTATCTCAACATTTCGAATTTTCTCGATATTTTTTTTTCCGCATAACTTACTGCTTTTACCGAAAGAGGTAATCGAAACTTATTGTGAACCTGCAGTGAGCGGATTCACTGGATTACAGAACATTTCGTTTCGTTGGTGAAAGAGCTTGATGGGCTCGTAACTTTTCCCATCCATCCAACGTTCTGCGCGGAAGAACAAGGAACAAGTTTGAAGGTTCGCGGGCGTGCACTCAGTAGTTCGACAGCGCATGCGCTTTAAAAGTGCTATGAGAAGCATGAGAAGTATAGGGGGGGAGGGGGAGTGAGAGTGGCGGAGCTGTCGGCTGTCGGTGTCCTGACGAATTGTTCATCAACGACACGTCATGGTTATTGAAGAGAATTTGGAAGAAAGCTTGGAGAAGGTCCAAGATGTTGCTCCGGTTGAAGAAATCCCTAAAATTTTGACTCTTGAAAGTATCCTTTAAACTCGACAAGCATTAATTATTTTTTTTACCTGATGCGTATGTCTTACACATATGGTTCCAGTTTGAGGGTTAGTGTAGCCTTATTTGGATACGGATCTTGTCTATTATTTACCGATGACTGTATAATTTAATACTTTTTATTTAAACCTGTACTGGTATTGTTCTGTTGTCTTGCACTGAAAGTGGCCGGTGTCAGGTACTTTCGGGAGGAAACTACCTGTGACAGTCATAATTCTAAAAGTTTTAATCTTTGGGGCTATTTTAATAGTTTTATCGTTTTCACGTAGGGTTAGGGAAACGAGGCCATGATCAACAATGAAATATATTCTTTTTAGTGTTTGACAGGATTTCTGTGCGACCTTAACCCCCATGCCAGTTTTAAAGATAATTAAGGATGCGCAACAGCAGCACGGATTACGTCATGGTGATTTTCAACGCTACAGGTTAATGAATTGTGTTGCTTATATTTTTTCAATGTTGCAAACAGTTTTTTTAAACATAAACTTTGTGAAGATTACTTCTAGTGTATGATCATTTTTTATTGTTCCTTTAATTCTTTTATGTATTTTTGTTTTAGGGGGTACTGCTCGCGACGTATCAGAAGGCTACGGAAGGTTTTGCATATCACTCAGGGAGATAAACGCCATTTCAAGAAAAAAGAAGTCACTGAGGCAATGATTAAGGATGAGAAGTTCTTGTATGTACCTCTTATGATGTCAGAGCGATGCTGGAGTCATGCAATGCAATTGCGGGAAGAGGCCAACACAGAGCCTAGAAAGCGATTTCATCATATCAGCAGGTTGCGGAAAGCTACAGTGTACAGTTTGCAGCTTCAGAAGTTGTGTGAAGTAAGGTTTTGTTGTTTTGTCACTTGGAAGCCCATTCTGCCATTGAGTCAATTTTCGGTCCCTCAACATCCCTTTTTTACTGGTTGCAGCTTCCAAATTGTGATGCCCGTACGAAACTTGAGGCTCAGGCTTATGTTGCTTGGATTCATGGATCTTTACACTTTGAATTGCAAATGTGGATACCAGCAATGGAAAATTTGAAAAAAGCTCAAATGGTTTATGAGAAGCTAGCTGAAGCATTACCTGAAGAGGACAGTCCCTTGTACCTTCAGCGAGTTGATGAACTTGCACCCAGCTTGCGCTTCTGTGCTTACAATATTGGAGATGAATCTGCCATTGATGACCTCTTGAAAATGCGTAGCCAAGGACATGGGGACTTAAAGGCTAATCTTGACGTGAGCTAATTTTATATACATTAATCTTGTGCAAATGCGCCAATGTACTAACGCAGAGACTTACCCTACTGTGATTGTTCTCATAATTTTCTTTCTCACAGACACTTATGATACAATCTCGAGAGAAGCAAGCTGGTGAGCTGAGCACTGTAGAGTGGCGAGGAAGAAGTGTAACAGTTCGGCCAGAAAGGGCTCGCATATTTCTGTTATCAGAGAGGGACACTGATCAAGCTTTGAAAAATGCGGCGGATGTACCAGCCCGCATTGAGGTGCTGGAAACCTTGCTCATGGATTGCAAAGATGCTATAGCTGCTGTCAAGGAAGAAATGAAGCAAGACCCGGTGAGAATTTGAACGGCATTTTAAAATGAACAGATCTTCACATATTAGTTAATCATAGAGATTCTTCCAACATCTGTTTTGCTTGTATTTATCGTTTTCTTTACCTTTGTGAAAAATTTCAGGCTGCCAAGAATCGAGTAGGGTCATCTGATACACTGCATCCCCTCCAGTACTTGTTGACCTACTTATTACACATACGTCTCACTCGCACTGTGCAACGTAATTTATTACTTGTGGAGCAAGCCAACAGTGAGGTAAGTTATGTTTGTATCTCACTATTTAAATTTATGTTATAATTATCATGACTACAACTTTTCACATTTTCAGAATGGAGCTGAAGTGAAGTCTAAAAATCACTTTCAAGACCTCACCCGCCTATATGAGATCATTTTGCAAAATATTCAAGAAATGCAAACTCTTCCAGGCCTTGAAGAAGATATTGCTTACCAGAAAGAGGTTGAAGCAAAAGTTACAGCTTTCAAAGCATTCAGGTAATTTTTTATTCTTATTCCACTGTAGGGGGAAAATTCCAGTGAATGCCTAAGAAGGAGCTTGTCTCAGTGATGGTTAATTCTATATTTTGCCATCAGTTTTTCTCAGAATTAATTTTGATATGGCATGTGTCTGTGAGTTCATGTGTATGCCATGAATCACATGTTTTTATTGGACTCAGCCAATCTTCTATGTAACAGCTGAAAATGGGATTGCTGGTGCAGATGTGAATCCTTCTAACATCCTTCTATTGGAAGTAACTGTTTGCTAATGAAGTGAAATTCACTGACAGTGGTCATTGCTTGCAGGTGCTTTTACATTGCCCAGATTCTAGTTGGTCTCAGAAGGTGGAGAGAAGGCATGGCTCTGTACCAACGATCTGAACAGTACATCCGAGAAGCTTTGAAAACTCCAGGAGACATGAAAGCGCAGCTTCAAAAGTTACAAAAGGAAATTGAGGGCTGCAAATTTTCTGCACATGCTCACAGTGTGTTGGAAGGGGAAGAGACTCAAGGAGAATCATCACCTAAAGGACCTCGATCGCGCAAGGTATTTATAATCATCATTGTATCGATGTCGAGTGTATGTTTCTCTAATTTTAGTTATCATTTGCTGGTATAGAAGTGAGGCCAAAAACAGAAGTGCACAGGATGGATATGTTTGTAAGGAATCCGGTCATTAGGTTGTTCAGTGCCAGGAGTTCACTTTTTCTTTTCAGTGGTGGCATGTTCGCTATTGCGTTTTAGGATATTTAGATACAAAACATTTTTTGCATTTTATGATATTAAGAAGCAAAAACATACCATTAACTTTATCTTATTTGCCCTTAGCCTCTTGCTGAACGTCTTGGGGAGTATCGTGAAGATCCTAGCCTGCCCTCCAAGTCACCCAATGTGTATCGTCTACCACCTGATATGAAGCCCATTCCATGCAAACCGCTCTTCTTTGATTTGGCTCTAAATTGGGCTGAATTTCCATCCTTGGATGATAAAACCGATGGTGGGTCCAAGAAGGGACAAAACAATGCTGGACTTACTGGGTTTGTTAAAGGTTTCTTGGGATGGGGTGGCTCTAAGAGTTAAATCAGTGCTTATGTTGGTCTGGAATGTATCTTCTTACAAGTGGTATTGTGGCATGTTTTTTAAATCGCAACTTACAATATTGTGAGGTCATGAATCGGCCAAATTTTTGTCATGTTTTTGTGAGTGGTAGAGCCATGCTGAGGGACTGTCCGCTCATTTTTGGAATTGATGTGGGGTTTGGGAACAGTACATTTTAAGTAATGCATTCTTAATATACATTTTAAACAATTGTGCCTTAGGATAACCTGGCTAAAGCAAAATGTGTTATTGACTAATAAAATATTAGCATTGGACATTTCGTGTTTGTCTCTCTATCCTATTCATCATACTGTATTAAGCATGAAGATGAACCAGTCCTGATACCTGATTACTGTCAGTCCCAACATTGTAGAAATATTCATGTCTGTCCTGTTTATAGATGCATGATAAATGTCATCTACTTATTGGAAAGTTTTTGGCTCAGCCCAAGCCACCTTGGTCCGAGCTCAGCTTTCTAACATATCTTGGAGAATTTTTTTTTTGTTTCTTTTGTTAGTAATAATGCCAGTCTAATTTCATCTTTTCCTCTATAAGTGTGGTGTTTCAGGAAAAGTGGATTGAATGAGCTCAATAAATATTATATGTGAAGATTGTATCATTTTTATTATTTCATAAATACATCATCATAATCTAGGTAAAAGTTGCTACAATCTCAATCTTACAAAACTTACTATTGAGAGAAGTCAAGGGGCAATTGTTTTGAGAAATACCTATGCTAGCAACATACATTAAACAGTTACAAATATTAAAAAATTCAATTTAGAGGTCTCACTGGTAAAAAAGACATTGAAAAATCTCACAACAGGGACAAACGCATGCAAATAGAGACTAAGTTCTAATTTTTGTCCACATGACATATGTCAAGTCACCACAAGGTGCCACTTCACTTCGGTCAGGAAGTGATTAACAACTGTGATTAAGTCATGCTGAGGCAGTGTCCAGGGGAGGGGATGTACACAGCGTGATGTTAAATACAGATAAGGGTGTGCATGACCCCATGAGCCACGATCTAACACACATGGATACAAACTACAATGAGAGTTTAAGTTGATAAAAGTCCAGCTTCACACCAGAAAAAAAATGAGAGTGGAATATTTCTAACAAGTAAGCATGTAAAGTACAGGAGAACATCTTTTACATCCTATGGGTACACATGGAGGGCTTCTTTTCTTCCTCCAGTGCTTAATAAATGGTAAATTAATGGGAAAATACTAAAGTAACAGACTGTATAAGAGCTTACCCCATTAGATGATCTTTTTTTTTAGAATATCATTTTGCAACATTTCAAGCAAAGTTAATAATAATAATAAATTGGAAAAATTAAAGGGACTATTAATGAGGTAACTGTTCCCTCCCCTACTGACTAGAGATGGTCTCCTAGCTCCATGAGAGAGTTCTGCACACCCTTAGACAGGTATAAAGGAGAATCACAAGAGGTGGCCAGCCACTGGACATGTGGCATGCCACAATAGTGACATACACAGTCTCAGAATCTCACTAAAAAGCAGCACAGTTCACATTCTTGATCCTTTTTGTTGTAAGACCTGACAACAAAACAGAATATTTTTCAAAGAACATTACAAGAGAGCTATGCACAAGGCACTGAGGTACACAGAAGTTAATCAATTTGAGCCAAGATTTATCACATAAAGAAACTGAGCATGAAATAGGCGAATTATAGTCAACAAACAGTTCCATCCACATGTGTTAAGAGTGAACCAATACCTTTGCTCTGTCAGTTGGTTCAGTTTCCTTGGAAGTGATGGTCGCTCCATATTCCCTTGAGACAACGCAGAGGAATTCTGCATGATCTTCATTGCCGTAATTGTACTGGGATCCTATATTTATCAGCTATAAAATGATACCAACATCAATGAGGCACTTAACATGGTGAAATTGTTGTTCAACACATGTATCAGTTTAAAATGTCTAGTAGGAAGAGAGAGCTACTGATTTGATATCCGAAAAAATGAGTATGTATTACCTGCTCAAATTTCCAACCATCTGAGAGAGTTGACACCATTTGAGTGAGTTCGTCTTCATGACATTGAAGAACCCGGTAGACAAATTTCTTGCCGTTTTGCATCTGATTAAGTCTTTCAGCAGCTCTTTTTTCACGATTATTTATTCGTTCACTCACCAGTTGAATCAGTTTTGTTATATTATAAAATTCTGCCTCTTCCAGCACACCTGAAATATGAAAATAATGTTTATAGATAAACTGCAAGTAACAACTTTTCTGCTTTGACAAAAAATAAAAGGCAAATCAAAAACTGTCTGAAAATGGCACAAACCTTCCTCTGTCAAATCTCTATTTATGATGAGCTTCCCATGTCTCAAATAGTTAAGGATCGGACTGAAATATGTAGGATCCCTATCAATCAGATAAGCACCTGTCTCATCCTGAAATATCATAAAATTGTTTTTATGATCTCTGGTTGCCACAAAAACTGGTCCATATACACGCTTACAGAATCTCAGAAAAAGACCAATACATGTATAAATTTAAAGAAGTAGAAATGTGAGTTATTTTATTTTACATAGTTTATTATACTGTCATCTGCTGTGTAGCTCCTTTCAGCATGTACATTTTCTAATGCATGAAGCACAAAGATTGTGACCAGCAAAAGTGCAAAACATAGAAATAACTTAATTTTGTTTGATTAGGATTTACTTTTCGACACAGTTAAACAATGTATGTATGTTGTGGGTTAGTCCGCTGAACATAATATAAAATCCTCAAACGAGGACAAAAGCAATATAAAATGTGAGGACGATATAAGAGTGTGATCAATAAACCGTTGTTAATTAAAAACCCAGATTAATTGAAGATATAAGAATGACAACTTCACGAAAATTCGACAATACCTACCCTGTCAGAGATTAATTCCGAATCTTGGCAGAGTCTAAATAAAAACGAATTAGGATCACCCGAAAGCGTAGTTTTGGTTGTCAGAAAGTGGGTTCCTCCAACATTAAGTCGAACCCACTGTTTACTATGTTTACTTGACGTCGGTTCACTATCCATTGCATCTTCATGGGAGTTTTTTTCCATCTTGTCAGCCATGTTTGCATTGGTTTGAGAAACATGGCAGCTAGCGTGTTTAAGTTCGTTTTCTCTATTACCAGTGGGCGTATACATCGACTCCAATGGCAATCTCAATTGCAATGTATCACTGAAAACGGAAAGGAAAAGGGGTTGACATGATGTTGTTGCTTTTTTAAAGACAATAACAGCTGATCTTGACAGAGCATGTAAACTCTGCCAATGGCATTAACAGATAACCAAGAATCATATCGAGAATCATGTTTTCAAATACGTGTTTTCCAACCACCATCTGTAAGGGCAGCGAAGTGAAGGGCAACTACAACCTTTGAGCTCTCCCTGTCTCCCTGTTCGAAGGCAATGTCTTGACGCATGCTATGTCAGTAGTTATACCCCATACCCTCTTTGTTCTGAAATAATTGGGAATATAAACTATGTCAACATCAAGTAATGACTTGAACCATGGACTCCCTAATTTGACACTGTAGTTCTGCACCTGTGCAATGGCTGTCACGTATGCTGACCTTGTTGCTTTTGGGTTTGCTTACGTAGAGAATAATGTATCAGCCAACGTCAAAAAACAGAGACTTTCTGTAAAAAAGGCCACCATTCCTCTCTTATCCTCGGAGGTAAGTTGCTAAAATAGCATCAGTTAGAATTTTCTTTTTACAGCTTTCGGACACTTACATATACTTATTGCTTTTTCCACATCTGTATTCACTGCAATCTTAGATTTATTTGATGCAACTACTGTCTCGTCAGAATTTTATTAAGACGTTGAATTTACATGGTCTTGCATTGCTTGCCAAAACTTTTACTAACTATGCGGAGACTTTAAATCAGTTTCTGTTGCAGGATACATGCCTCTGTAAAGATGAGGATTTCATCGTCTTTGCTGAATTTTCTGAGGTGAAGGGGCCTATGGCTCTCTTCACACTGCCATCCTACATTCAGGATGACGAGAAGATTGATGTCAATAGTTTTATTATGAGAATAATGTCTGTTGATTATCAAGCAAACCTAGGGTTGGTTGTTGTTACATAACACATGGTCAACTTCTAGAAATCTTTCAGCTACTTGTTGAGTGATGCTAATAATATTTTTATTTTTATTGACGTACAGAGGTCAGTTTTGCATATGTCAAGACACTCAAATTCTACAGACATATGTTTCCCATGGTCGTCACGCATATGTGCACTATTTTACTCTGTATGATATTCACGCAAGAGGATTCGTTCGTCCCCTTTGTGTAGCATATGTCAGCTCTAACCATAATAAGCTTCACAGGATGTTTCCCCAGTTGAGGGAGCAGTTTTTGAAGGTATGACTGTTACCAAACAAATATGTTCCATTCTCATAATAAGAGCTCATTTTTGTATTATCATCTTTTCTTGCCCTTTTCTTTTTTTCATTTTTTTTTAATTAACAGGTAACAGAATTCATTAAAGTAAACAATCGTCAAAATTTTAAAAATGAAATATTATCAGTGCTTTTGAGTATGAAGGACATTTTAAACAATGATGAAATTTTGATCAAGGTAACAGTTTGACCATAATTTTGTTCAGGGAACATAAGATAACTTCTGGATCAACACCAAATGACTTGTTGTGCATCTATTCCAGGGACAAGGGGATTCAGCACCTGCAAGCATTCCTTTGAAACCCCATATTCAAAGGGAACAACAGTCTGAGGACTTTAGCTTCATGCTAAGAGCTGTTGAGGCATCATTGGTAAATAGATTTTTTAGCTACTTTCTGGATTATTTTTTGTGTTTGTCAGCCTTCTGCGATATGTATTTCTTTGCTTCTTACTGTTAGCACCGCTTTTGTCTTTTTTCTGAAATATTGTCTTGCATCATTTGATCTTCCCCACTATGTGTCATTTGAGTCTATGCTCCAAAGAAAATATGATATCTACTTTATTTGAATCCATGTAATTATGGCTCAGTGTGTTATTATTGAGGAAATTGATACCGACTGGCAAACTTCTTGACACTTGCTGAAATATTTTCATTGGGTCTTACTGTTCACAGTATGGGCAAGCTGTACAAATCTTCTAAGTCTGCATAAAATTTAACATAAAAAATTACAGATTCCAACATTTTTTCTTTGAAAAGTTTTAAGGAGCCTTTAAAATTTTTAAGCCCTTATTCGATCACCCGTGACACATCTAAAAAGCCTCATTGCTTTGACAAAGCCCTCTCAGAAACTTGATTTTAATTCATGAAAACCTAAATCTTCATGTCAAAAACTTTGTAAAGTGCTCGAGAAGGAGAGACGGAGAGGATGCCATGGTTAACTTTGGAACCTTTAAGTTTCTTGATTAAATGTGGTAAAATTACTTTTTAAGTCATCAGTTTAACTTTTTGTTTCAATTTGTAGATTGGTGTGGAGTACACCCTTGCAACTCTTGATCACTGGCATAGTGCCCTGACATTTAGAGATGAGGCTCCTGTTCCTAAAGAACTGGAAGGCTATCTTACGCTGGTGTCCTCCGCACCTTACCGGAAACCCGTCAACTTCAATGATGGTGTTTGTGTGTTAAAAAAGCAGCTTCGGCCTATACCTGTTTTGTGTCCATGGGGCACTGCTTGTGCTCTCTCACAACTCATGTGTATTCTTCAAAATTTTGGCTCATGTGAACTCAGTGCAAATATTGGCTGTTTTCCAGCTATCTATTCCACACAGGTGAGAAAATTCAATGTAAATTTTAGCTTATGCATGTATCTTAGCACTGGAATTTCTAGCTTCTTCTTCTGTGCAGTATGCTTCTTTATTGCAGGCTCAAAAGGAACCATTAACTGCTTGGGAAGCACTTGGGAAAACTGAATTCCTTCAGCTTCTTGAATCGATTGTCACAGGAGCTCTAGATGCTTCCATTCCATCCATAGATGAACAGGAATGTGATCAAACTGAAGGCTATAGTTGTAAAGAGGTTCACACACTTGTTGTTTTTTTTGCATATTTTTGACTTTAGTATCACATTATTCCTTTTTAAATAAAATATTCATGTCTTATTTTTTTCAGGAAATTAGTGGAAATGAGGGCAGCAGCAGTTATCATTCCCTGAGTGACTCAAATTGCGGTTCATTAACCAAACCTTTGTCAGTCACGGGACCGTCTTCATTAACGGCACCTATTGATTCATCTTGTGAAAGTCTGATTAGAGGATTCCAAGGTGGAATGTTTCATGGCAGTTTTCATACCATCAATGATGATTCAATGAGCCCATCTCATGCAGAAAGTAGTGAAGACTATCATTCTGTTGTAGCAAATGGTCCTCTCCCTCATATTTCCATTAATAGTGACATTATTGACAAAGTTCTTCCACATTCTAATGCTGATCCAGGAAATGAACTAGAAACCGCCGACAGCAGCAGTACTGACAGTGAAAGCTTCCATGATATTTTGGAGGCTCTTCACAGTGATGATAATTGGAGTGTGGGCAGTACTGATGAGCTATGCCATCTCGGCTCTGTTTGGAGCCACTGTCTTTGGACAAGATATAAACCGCTTAACAAATCAGGCATGTAGATTTTCGTTAGTCCTCTATCACAAGTAGTATGCGACTTGTTCATTGCTCTTCAGTGTCAGAGACTTAACATTAAAATTTCCATTAACATCTGAACGTTAAAAGCATCAGTTTGGTGAATGCTTTACTCAGTTAATAAATGTTTCCTGGTCTGGATGTTTTAAGCACCTTAAATAGTATGGAATGAATAACTTCAATTTATTTATATATTTTTTTATGTTCATCTCATCTGATACTTGTATGCCCAGCTTTTTTTTTAACATGAAGTCCTTTTTTTTTTCTTTTAGGCCACCGCATTCTTAAATTTTTTTGGACGTACAGATCAGCAGCTCAGCATGTATTATATTCCCTCCTAACGGGAAGAACACTAGTACTTACAGGAGATGCTTCATCAGAGCGACGCGTCTGTAGAATTATGAATGCATTAAGTCCTTTAATACCACCACTAGACAAAAACGGACTTCGTGTGCTGAGGTAAAGAACAAAAGATTTACTTGATTTACTTTATGGTATGCATGTAAGTGATGTGCTATGGCTCAGCAAGTTGAATTTCCTACTTCTTTTTTGTTTTCCTTGTAGGTGGCATCAAGGCATTTTGGTCAGTGCTCACATTGCTAGCTACCAGCTGATAGGCATGTGCATACCCGAAAGACTTTCAATACATGACATGATCAGTCCAAGAGATAAGGTACAAAGTTATTCCTCCTGGAAAAATATTTTTTCAAAAACACTTGCCTTGAATACCTATGTTGTTTTGGTAACAACTGCTTAAATCTCTTTCTTTTTTTCAGAATAGTGTAACAATTTTAGATGTTAATTCTGAACAGTTACTTGGTCCTGCATACCGAGGAAACTTACTAGCATCAGTTGGCAATAATGTGCGAGACTTCCCAGGTGATCATTGCTTACTACTCTATTTGGACAGTGTGCTCAGTGGGATTGGACGCAAACTTCAAGCTTACAAAGCTCTGGCAAGTATAAAATTAAACCAGTTTTTTTATACGTTGTAGGCTCTTTTTGTATTAGATAAGCTATATTTGTAAACATTTTTAACAGTTGCACCATTGTGAATAATTCTCAACTTTGCCGTGTTCATTTAAAGCTGAATTTATGCTTAGTGCTGATAAAATTCCTTCGTTTCTCAGGTTGCAGCATGTAATCAAGAGCTGCCAAGCCATGCCTGTAGGCAGCTAGACTTGCATGGATGTGATGCAGATATCATACGGTATTTAAGCAAACTTTCCCTGTAATTTGGGTGTGCTTTTTGGGACAACTGAAAAAGATTTCTCAGCATTTTGTTTCTTAATGTCAGTGAACATAGTAATTTGTGATTTACTGCTTATGTTGCTGACCATTGTGTTAAAATTATTTCCATTTTCTAATATTTTTTGACAGCTAAATGTTTGACTTGTATTTAAGAACTGCAAATGAGATTTTATGGTGAGACTGTACCTTCCTTTAAGTATTAATGTGATGAACTTAAGTTATAGCTGTGGCGTTGTTAGTTTTTATCTTGCAATATTAAGAAGTTGACATCACTAAAGCGTGGACAGAAAAGGAAAAAATAATTTAGAAAGTGTTTTATGTTAGGTTTAATTGAACAATGAACAAAAACGTTTTCATAATATAATTTTAAATATATCACGATAAATACAATTTTTGATCAGAAAATTGAACCTGTCTTATTACACTCCCATTAATGATAGGCAAAGGTAAACAAATCTCAATCAGGTTAACAATCTGTGATACACTGCTCCAAAGTGACAGCTTGATAAAAAAAATCACCAATTTCATTTGAACCAAATAATTTTTAAGTTCTCAGAATTACTGTGAAATCACACTTTAAATATAAAAATGAACAAAAGCTGACATATTCAGGAAAAATTCAGAAAATTAAGAAAGGAATATACTAGACAAAATTACAGACGCTCTCCCATTCTACTGGCAACATTTCGAAGCTGTCCATAAACTTTGGATGGCGGACTACCGAGAATTAAATTACATACAGCCTTCATGGCAACCTGAATGTTTTGATAAGACCCTAATATGTGAATTTTCGAATCAGCAAGGACGATACGAGTCTTGGTGATATTTTCTATGGTGAATTTAGTTCGCCCTCCTTTGCCAGCCAATCGTCCGATGGCTCTTGACAAGTGATCGCCTTTTAAGGTCTTCACATCTTTGACTTCAAAGGATTCTATAAACAAATTGTCCAAACGGAGCAAGGCTAGAGCATCGTCAATGTCGAAACCACACACAAAAGCCCGGACGAAATCTGCAGCCTTCTGAAGGTTAGCAACATCAGGAGTCTCACTTGAGGATCTTATTTCCACATTCCTAGTCTTCAAATTGAATCGAACTTGCAGTTGAAGGTTTTCAACGATGGGAGTAAAGATTTTTAGCCAGTTTTCCTTAAGAGGTGTATATCTGTGAGCAGGGACTGACACTTTCCGCACATCAGCATCATCACTGCGTTGCTTCCTCTTCTTGGAGGGGACATTTTGAGTCTTTTCGCCGGCAATACCACGATACTCAATCTCCATGGCATTGTCATTGGATGAAGCGACACGTTTCCTCGCAATCTTCTTCGTTGCAATGAATTCGTTTTCATTCTCGGCACTCATTTTACAAAACACACAAGCGCACGTGTAAACTCGTTTCTAATGGTTCCTACCTAACCTCCCCAAAACTCCCCACTCCCACTCAATGCTTGCTCGACCCGCCGCCAGGGCGCGCTCGTATAGCCCACAGCACTCAGCGAGATGGCGAGATCGAAGCGGGAGCTTACAAACTAGCGCGCCTAGGAAGAAAGAAGTAAAAGTCGCCCGCATGACGAGGGTCGGCGAGCAGAGCGAAGCGATAGCAGATAGCAGCTTTCTGTGAAAGTATAAACTCAACATATTTTCTATATACATTTTTATTCCATCACAATAATAATTGTTGACAAATTATGATGACAGTTGTTTCAAATTGAGGCAACTGATGTAATCTCACCTAAATCAAATACAGCATCCATAAGTCCAAATTAACAATGCTCATAGAAAATGTTACACATATGTGCAGTACACCAACATACTTAAGTCAAATCAAGACCAGACCTCTGATGCTCAAAACACTGGTATCAACTAACTAAAACTAGAGTTGGTGGGGTAAATATAGCAGGTACTGGCTTAGAATTTAGAATGTAACACCTGTACAAAGGAGGCAACTTGATTTAGTTTCAGTTACAAGCATCACATTGAAGTGGATGAAGAGCTTTTTGCACATATGCTTTCTTTATGAACCATCTACACTTTAAAAGAATCAAACTTCACATGTGATGTAAGCTTGTACACTATCAAAATAACTCGGTTTAAGGAGCCAATAACTATGTACCAGTATTTTACGTCTGGATTTTGTCACCACATATCCAAGGGAAGAAATGGTTTCCAAATTAAATATGGTGAACATCAGATCGAAGAAAAGCACTCTAGCATATTTAATCAAAAGGCAACAGACCATTTGAAAGCATTGAAAACAGTTTGTTAGAAACGACAGCATTATGATCAGCAAACACAATAAATTGGATTCTTTCAATTTGCAAACTGACTCCATGTTATCAAATTTTTGATAGCAAGTTGCTGCAGTACCACTGACAGACATCATAGTTAATAACAAAAAAAAAAGGTAAACTATCAAATTTTAACTCTCAAAACAACAAAAAGGAGAAAATTCAGTTCAGAACATATTAGAGCTATTTAGACGCAATCAAGCATTACAAACAAATACTATAATTATACCAAAACGAGATCTCTAATTGATAAGGTAACTTTCAAAAAGTTTTGATCAAAGTCACAAAATTTGCTTGAATGTGGAATTTAAGAGAGAAGCTTTCTGCAGCAGCAGCCAGAGGGTAAAAGAAAATATTTCCAAAGATTTTTCAGACATCAATTGTGGCTTTGCATTTACATTGAAGAATGCTAAAATCTGTTCAAAGTAGCTTTTTAAGAAGAAATCTGTCAGATCCACAGATATAATTTGAAATCCGGTCAAGAATGTAAAAAAATTGGGAGTTATGCTGTCTCCTATTATAAGTAGATCTCTTTTACGATTAAAAATGTGCATAAACAGTTTTTTGTTTGTGTTTTGAATTGAAATCAAATAGCAATAAAATATTACCTATGACATGTTAACACATATGTGGGATATTCAAAAATACACAAGACCTTACTATCAATATCAATGGAAACTGATAAAACAACTGTCTCAAACCAACACTGCAAAAAGAGACATCACCTGGTAATTTATAAACAAAATTATTAAAAGGTAGATAATTTAAATTGTAAAGATAGAGAAATTCTTTTCCACATTTCACACCTTCCACGAGCATAGACGTTTCACAGTGCAGACGTAAATGTTTCATAGATTGCCATTTAAATAAAATCAACAACATTCAGAGAGCCATATTTCACTCCTCCGAAAAAGAGTAAAAAACTTGCAAGAAAATTTCCCACATATGCATGAACATAGCAACATACAATAGAAAAAGAAAAACTAATCACTTTTCACAGGAAACAGTACTTGAATTTCCAGCAAAGTGGTGAGATCTCATTAAAAAAAATATCCCGCCTCATCACAGCACTAAGCTTTAACAGATATACAAACAAAATACAACAAAACCTTAACAATCATGGCCATTAAAAGTAGTCATCACAAAATAATGATACAGTTACAAAGAAGATGGTAAGGTTTGAGGTAAACTTTTCACCACATTCATACAACCAAGTCTGTACAGAGTACACACATAATAACTTTGTTTCTAAAACACTCATACGAACACATACGCATCTCTTGTACTCTTTAATTGAACAAGCTTGTTAAGAAACACTACCCTTATGTCATGTGGAATACAAAAATTACCACATATGTCATCAGTTGAATTTAAGGAAGAGGGGCAATGACTTCACGCACAAGAAAGTTTTTAACAGTATTGGTGATACTACAAGGAGAGCACTTTCCTGCTTAAACCGTATCACAGGCCAGTAAATTCTCTCAAATTTAAGTAAAGTATAGTACATTAGATATACAAGACAATGTGTAAACAACAGACATTGTAGACTAGTTATCAGGAAAAAATTCCGTTTCTCAGGTATTAAAATAAACAGACAACTAACTACATCCCATATGGTAATTTATTACCTGTTTTCCAGAACCCCAGACATGAAATTCTGAAGTGCAAGACGCCTCACAACACACTATGAAATATGGTACCAAAAAAATAGCAAGTCAAATGAAAGCCATTTGACTGGTTGCTCAGCACTAAGACCAATTAGTACCACGAGGTTAACTTTGAAAATGCGTGACATGAGTTTCTGAAATTCTTACAGAAGTATAAAAACTGACATGAGTTTCCGAAATTCTTACAGAAGTATAAAAACTATCTTCAAACCAAAGCATGAATGCATTTTACGAGCTTTTACATCAGCAAACAAAGCTACAACACATATAGGAGAGTAACTAGGAACTAAATCTCAAAGGATCCTGTGGGCAAAACTTGCATAGAAGAAGAGCACACGACTAAAAAGGAACTTCAATGTGTCATGCCCTCAACTGACAACTTAGTCTTAAACAAAGAGGAATCAAGGTAAACAACAATTAAACAGCAGAGTTTGACAAGCAGGATGTACTAATGAAAAGAGTTATTCATAAGAGAAATGGCTAGGCAAGATTTTCCAGCAATCAAAAAAAACTGAAGAAGCTGTTAAAACAGAACACAACTCATCTAGAGCTATCCTAAGATTTGAAGAAGCAAATCCAAACCACAAACATCTTACTCATCCCAACTAAATGAAACTCACTTAAGACATATCAATCATAGATTTTGGGCTATGTGAATAACAGAACAACAAAAATGAAAATAAATCAACTTGAATTCCGCAATTTAGTATAATATGAAAAGGGAAAAGTGCTAATATGCTGACAATGAAGAGTGTCTGTTACATCCAGTAACATGCACTGTGTTCCGACTATCTCTGATCATTTAACTATAAACCAATTTTGATATGAAAAGGAAGAGAGGAGTGAATAATGACCAAATGGTTTCACACTTGTGCCTCGTGTGAGATGACTTGTGAGAGCACATTCTTCCAACTACTAACAGGTTCAGACTTAAAATACTCTTAAATATGAAAAAATAACTTAATTAAAGAATATAAAGTGAAAAAGAAGGACTACCTTACAATGTTGTAATATTGTCAACAGAATTGTGCCATAGTAACTCTGGCTGGCAGTCGTCAAAGGAAAAAAAAAAAGGCACACAAAAAGACAGGACAGTTTCAGAAATTAAGAACAAAAATTTCCAGAGATGATAGTGTCTTGTTACTCAATACTGCAAATTGCTTCATTAAAGCTCACAATGACAAAATTTGAAATATAATAAATGACAGTTTTTGTATTTGACAAATCTCAACAGTAATTACTTTAGGAGACACAAGAATAATATCTCTCCAGCAATTCTGCAATCAAAAAACAGTTTAAATACACCATGATACATGGTGTAAGAGAAGCCACAAATATACATGTCCACTATGGTCAAAAGGAGTGTACATACACAACCAAACCGGACCATAATGAAATGAAACAGTTCGCCACAAAGTCTTCACTGTCAACGAAGAAAGGCATTGGGCAAATCAATGCACGTGCTTCAGTGTAGTTCTTGAGAGGTAGAATATTTTAAGTTACCTTACAAACAAATGTTTTAGGCAAAATACTTTCAGACGGATGAGCTGGAGTCAAAAACCATTGGTTGAAAGTGATATCCCAGAGAGTGGATCACCATTCAAAAACAATGTCATTGGCAGATTTAGTATTCAGAAAGGTCACAATGAGCATCTACCACGCATCAGAGGCTCCTACCTCGTGGAGTTGCTCTCTTGAGTAGCTGAGTGATTTTGAAACCAGACTGGAACTAACCACCTTATTAAACTAACAAGATCAATTTGCATGTTCTAAGCACACACTCCAAAGCGCTATGACATCCCTGATGTGCACAAGGTGATACACAGATGAATTTGTTCATGCACAAACATCTCTAATCCACCTTATGCATTCAGACACAGAGAAATCTTTCACAAATAAATTAAAATTAATTGTAAAGTCCTAAAGTAAATATCTATGCAGCTACCAAACACGATGAAGATGCAAGTTTCGAGACAAAACTGATCGCACATCCTGAGTAAATCGCAATGCATCAAGCACTGGAAGAAGATTGAGCAGTGCTGTATCCATGGGATCAGAGAACCAAGACTTGATTGGAATTGCATTATCTGTAAATAATTTACGAACACAAAATAATGTTAGAAGTCTATCATTTTCTTAAGCTTATAAAAAAAATTAAATTTAAAAAAGTAAGGTAAAAGTCATTCCAGATATCTATGAATCACAAAAAAAAGAAAATTAGGAGGGATGACAAAAATTGCACACCTGGATATGCTCGATAAGCTCCTGGTGAGTTATCTAGGATGAATACCGAGGAAAGGTCATTGCAAATAGCAGATAAATCCTTTGTATATGAGCCACAATCTAAGGTGCAATGTTGACGATAGAACCGGCGCCTCAAAATACCACGCCTGTTATCAAGTTTATCAGCCACCGCTGCTCCATATATTTCCATGCTAGCAGTGAATACAACCAATTCATACCACTGAGATACCTGCAAATAGATAAAAAGCAAAACAAAACAATTACAAGAGCTGAAAAATTCAAAAAAGATCAGTCTATGTTTATTAAACATAACTCACTATGTCAAGGAAGTAGTCAACATGAGGTCGTTTGTGAACAAAGAACCTGACAGGGTGTCTATCAATAGTGACCTTCAGCACAAAGTCAGGGGGTGTTCCTGGTTTTACCGTTTGTCGTACAACTCCATCATGATGAGAGTGTATAAGGGTTTCATCCAAATCCAATACAAGTACTTTACGTTTTACAATATCTAGAAAATGAATATATACCATAAGTAAAACATGCAATTCATATGATATGATATATGATATGATAAGTTCATATGATATGAACACATAGGAACACGTCAGAATTACAAGAGCTGAGATATGAACTTACTTAGCCTGTGTCTTGATAGCGGCGATAAGGGGTATATTTCATATTTGACAGGTTGGTGTTGGACAAACTACAAAGAAAGAGAACATAACACATTTACCATATCGAAATATTATTTCAGCAAAAGGTCAGAGCAAGGCAGCAATATAATAGAAATTTAAAGATCAGTCACACAAATCACAACAATTGAGATGGCATAATGCAAGCGACTATCATTCCTGAAGTCCTACTTAAAAAATTATGTAGACAACAGGTCAACATTTGCATCATAGAGGGCCTTACATAAATCGATTACATCTACTACATTACAACAACATTTAACATTAGAACACAGAGGTAAAAGTATGTTAAATGTATGTTAATGAAGAGCTCCTGACTGATCTAACAGATTGTCAGTAGTATAATGACAAGGTTATGTTTAGCATAGAAAAGATGGGAAAACAAATTTCTTTCGGTAATTATAGAATTGGTCAGAAACGTTAACTTCTCTACGAACAATTCGCGCAGCGATGTTGGATTTGTATGAATTGTGACTGAGGAACATTAGAACTAAGAAAAAAACTGAGAGATAGCTATTTATTTATTTAACAATATACGAACTCAAGAAACGATTAAGAGAAATATCGCTCATCTGGAGGTAGCTACAGTGATTTTCAATAAATGTAACGTGTATTACACCTCAATAAAGCTAAGTTGTAATCGAATTTGTATGGGGTACTCACTGCTCTAACCTGCTTCTTAAGCAAATAACAAACACAGGTCCACACTCGAGAGGCGAGTAATAAGAACGCACGAAGGCCCATTTGCAGCTGTTTCAGCATTTGTGAAACCTTAAATCGTCTTACAAATGCAAGATAAAAGAAAATATGAAATATTGTCAAATGTACAAGTAAATTGACTGAAAAGATACTAGAGAGCCGAACAGAAGCAATCCGCCATGTTTCGACCCATAATCCTACACGATTCACAGGAATAAATTCGCCGGGGGTGGTGGGGGCAGTCTGTCTACATCTCTACAAGGCTGTGGCATCCTGAGGGAAAGGGAAGGGAGAAGGTGGGAAGGGCCAGAGATTTTTAGTCCGGCTTGTTTCCTCGCGGTTAACTGGATACGGAATTCAGGGAAGTTCAGGCACATATTCTGACATTCACTGAGCTATCTATTGCTAGCTTATGCCGTATCCACTTTATGAAAGCGTACCTCTCTGCGCCCTAGGCGTGATAGTCGCGGTTTTTGTTCACTGGATATGCTAATAGCCGAAAACGTCATTTTCATGGATTGTCTCAAGCTATCCCAGTCATCTCAGTCCATTGATGTTTCATTTCTTAATTATTTTAAAAGGGCAGTTTTATGCAATAGCAGGATAGATTCCTAACTTCTTGAAAAAGTTGAGAGAGCTTATTAAAAAAAACAGTAAACACAGTGTTTGGACCCCTTCTGGGATGAACAACAAAATAAGGAACAATTATTTATTAGCAGACTCTGTATTTATTTTATGAATTTACAAACAATGATCCACAAACTTCACTTGTGAACAAATTCATTAGATGATTTTAACACCTACAATTTGCAGGATTAACAATTTGATCCTCGATCATTATTTGAATAACATGATAAGAAGTTCACAATCAAGGTAACTGGAACAGCTTTAGAACCAAGAAACAAATATTCATAAGTTTTGAAAAAAAAAAAAAAACTTTTTTTTTTTTAACAAATTTTGGCTTACATAAATACAGCGCTTCTCATCACAAAATTCAAAATTGGAAGAGCCAGAACCTTGAGTTCAGTGGACTTCAACCAAACAATGAGCATTTGCTAAAGCAGGAAACTTGTCTCTCCTGAAAAATAAGTTTTAAAAAAAAAAAAAAATTAAAAAGGTCACATTATGAACAATGCCAAGTATAAATTGTACCATTTGGTGTTTAACTCACTTGAGATATAAAACAGTCATTATTTTCTTAACCAAAGAAGGAGAACACTGATTATTATGAACTGTATCTTCTAATTGTGACACTTGTTCATCTGTCCAAACTGGAATCCAATAGAATAAGCTTGCTAATCCAGTTTCTTTTTCTGAGACATTTTCTTTTCCATCAACCTGGAAGTTCCTCAAGGCATCTGGAGACAAAGAAACGTAGTATGATACCATTTCCATAATAATATAGCTTTTTCCTTTTATCAAAAACACTTTACTTACCCACAAGAGAAGTAAAAGCATTTTGAAGACCCTCGAGAAAATTAGCATTGTCTTGACTCGCTAGTTTGTTCAACATGCATAAGCTGTTTACAGAAACATCTCCAGAGCTTAACATGGTGGGAAGTTGATAAATCCAAGAGCTAAAAGCTTCACATCTGTAAAATAGTGAAATAAATTAAAATTAATGCATTATAATTGTCATCAAAGTGGATGATTTTCAGTTTTAGCTTTCTTCAGAAATTAAATTAAGAAGTCAAAGTATAAATCATTACTGTTTCAGATGTCCATAGCTTGCAGAGAGAGAAATTTCTCCAAGAAGAAGACACAGTTCAGAAGTCAAAATTTTATGAGAAGGAGATTGCTTGAGTGAAGAACGACGATATCTTGAGACAACAGCAGACAGGAGAGGATTTAGATTGAACGACCAAGTCTGGCTTCTTTCAAAAACCTTTCTCAGCGCAAGAAGCAGATGACTGGACCACGGTGATAGGCTGCCTCCCCATTGATTCAAACATGCTAAGGAGAAAAATAAAAATAAAAATAGTAAGTTGAAAATTGCATTCCAAAGAAAACATAAACCTTAATAAAAACTACTTACAAATCAGAAATTCAGTAATTCCTTGCTTTGCAGCTATCGGTGGAGATTCAGTCAAATTGGCCAAGAGATGACACATTGTGAGGTTTTGTGGAACACATTTTGCTATAGCACGAGTCCCAGATTGCTCATCGTGGTCCTGGAGGAAGAATGGCAATGCCATTTTGAGCAGAACTGATTCAGAGTTGTTTTTGGAAGATGAATTTGTCTTTCTTCGACCATAGCCCTGGCTCCCAAACTCACTCTCCCCTACAATGGAATGGCCAGGTCGAGCAGAGTAGGGGAAACCTCTCACCAAAAATCTATTTATGTCTTTAACAAATTTCTCCTTGAACCAATCTGCCTAAAGAGCCAGAAGAAAAATATTAGAAATCAAGACTTTGGGTAGGAGACAATCATATCATTAGAATGACCTGAAGCTTACCAAATCATTTGTTTTATTTTCTTTTTCCCATAAGGTAAGATGTTGCAATAGCAAATTAATTATTTCCAAAATGCAGTGTAATATTAGTGCAGATTCGAATGGAAGTCCGTTATCTGCAATGTTGAAGCAGCATGAATAGCAGCACAAGTTACTTGCAATTTAGTTTTTAGATCATTAATATTGTATCATAAAGCTATTTAATGCAAAAAGTAAGAATGAGTAATACTGACAAAAAGGTTGACACATCTTGTGTAGTTACCTTCTGAATTTGATTCAGATTTCCTAGAGGTGAGAGGATTGACCTCTACCCAACAGTCCAGCATGAGAGGCATAAGTGCTTCTGAGAATTTACGAAGTTCAGCAGAATCATCCAATAGTTCCTTTGTACTTTTCTGTGATCTATGGACATTGTAATTTATTTCAAAATGGAGATGAAAGATGAATGAAAGAAAAATGAACAGGAGAAAAAGTGCAAAAATTAAGAAATATCACTTACTTGTGAAATATATTACTGAGGGATAAAGGAGTTGAGTAAAATTTATCATAGAGTGGAAAATAAAAATTTCCTTCTGGTTCTATTGTTATGGTAATGGATTGGTGATAAGCTTTATTTGCCGAAGTCTGTTTCATTGTTCCTGAAATACAATAATTTTATAAAATAAGAAATAAGTGATAATATGTAACAAAACAGTTTAGTCAATGTGGGTTTATAGGTAATGCCGATCTGGTTGTGCTTTCTTTTCCAAAAAGCACAATCTGTGTCAGATATTGCATTCTAGTTTGGAGATAGGTCAGAAATTTTTAAGATTAATTAGCAAGTGTTTACCGCATACATACAAAAACCAATACTGGGAGAGCGACTGAAGAAATAACAAACAAATAGATGAAATGTCAATGTGGGATGCAACGTACCATTGCGGTGTTGAAGAGATACCAACAAGAGAGCCTGAAGACGTCCAAACACCCTCGCCCTCCATGTCAAACTTGTAAGATCACTCGAAAGATTTAACGACAACTGACGGCTGGAATGGCTGTCACCTCTGTATGACGAAGACAAGCTTAGATAAATAACGTAGTCACACACGCAAGTATAAAAAACAGAAAGGACTTATGAGCCATTCAGATTTAATTACTCAGAAAAATAAGCATTTATCTCAATTTGATGGGTAAGTAGAAAAAAGAACTTGCCTTGTGCGTGATATCATATCTAACACACATGGCAAAAGTTGATTTGCAGAGCCAGCAATCAACCGAGGAGTATTTTTAAGAAGAGCATCCAGGAGGAAAAGGGAATCTTCTTGTATTCCAAGCTGAATATGTGTCATAGCACAACTAAGATATGAGCCAAGGATTGGGCAAAATGGTAACAGCTGTGTTTCTCCACACTACATAAATAGAGAACAGATAAAAAGCAGTTACAAGAGATTGTAAACAAGAGATAAGTAAATAAACAGTATACGCAGAGAATAGCATTAAAATTAAAATTGTCATATGTGAAAATAACTCACCGATGCAAAGAGAGATGCAAGAATATGAGCACTACGTCGTCTCACAGTGGATTCATTGTCCAAGGCCAATCTTCCCAAGGCATCCGCAATTTTAGAAATATGTGTGGTCAGTTGGCTTTGGTCCATCTGAGTAAGTAATTCACTGAGACCTACTAATCCCTCTTGCCTCTGAGATGCATTGTAATGCTGGAGTCGTGCAAGGACCTCCTATCGACAAAAAAAATAAAGAAAGAAGACGTTGAATAAAGCCTAGTTATCAAATATTGGGTATCCACTTACGGGAGGCAACCTAAAGTTACCACTAAAGTACCTTAATATTTAATTTTCTCTTGGTTAGTGGTTGACTGCCGTCCTGCGTTCTCAGTTGCTCTTGAATTACAATTTTGCGAACTTTAAACGTTGTATCAGTTACATTCCTGCCCTTAGGCAAAAATTTGGTAGGGTGGCTTTTTAACTTAACTTTTGCTTTCTCCGCCTTTTTCGATCTTTGAGCTGCCCCTGACCGACCCATTACTTTATTTATTCAGCAACCGCAAGGAAATCTAACCTAACATTTAATAGTGTGGCCGAGTGTGGACATGGGGTGAATAATGAGTTTGTCTTCTTTGCAGGAAACTGGGAAGGGGGAAGGGGGAAGGGACTGTTGGCGGTTTAGAGCAGTTTAGAGGGCAGTGCGTGCTGTATCTGAAGTTAGACCGTGAGACATTTCAGATTTCAGCAACCATGGCTCTCGCCGAATTATGTGGTTTGGATACCCAATTCCGATTCAATTTAAGAAAGAATGTCTTACCAATCGAATCGGACATTGCCATGTACACTGGAAATCTATACGATAACTGTCAGTTGGCTGTTCCACCGTACATGAACGTGAGTAATCTCTGTTAACCTCACTTATGACAGTTGTAAACATGCAAACTCATCTAAGCCAGTCACTTCATTCCGTTGTCTGATTTCTAAGACTTATTTTCGTCGCATCGTCTGTGTAAATTGGAATTAGATTTATATTCGCTTGTTGTAGTTTTCTTTGTTTCTTTGCTACCTCGGGTTTCTCATCTGAGCCGATGACTAGGGAGCGGTTGTGCCAAGGATTGTTGTCATCATGCAGTTTTACTTCATTTAAAAAAAAAAAAAAAATGAAAAAAAATGCTACCTTGTAGATTTGTTTCAACACCGTCAAGCTCTTAATATAATAATAACATTTTGTATTTTGCTATTCAATCTTAAAATTTTCCTTGTCAGCCTGCTGAAGTACTATCCTCGATGCAGCATGATGAACTTGGAAATGACATCCGCATGCATTTTGACCATGGAACTACTACTCTTGGATTCCGTTATCAGGGCGGAGTGCTTCTAGCTGTTGACTCTCGTGCCACGGGAGGATCTTTTATTGGCAAGTATTTTATTAATAATTAATGAAATGCATCTTTTCAGCAATCGTCCTCTCAAATACTTTCCATCAATTAAACTGTTAACTCTGGGTGGATTCTTGGAATTTATTTCTATTTTGAGTCTTGGATGTTTCCAATTTCTTCTTGTCATGAAAGATCTTATAATGCTTGATTCTTTTATGCAGGTTCAACTGATATGAAGAAAATCGTAGAACTGAATGACTACCTCCTTGGTACATTAGCTGGAGGTGCAGCAGATTGCGTGTACTGGGACAGAGTACTTGCTAAACATTGCCGCTTGTACGAATTGAGAAACAGAGAACGTATATCTATTGCGGCTGCTAGCAAACTCATGTCAAATATGGTTTACAACTATAAGGGTATGGGGTTGTCCATTGGCATGATGATCACTGGATGGGACAAAAGAGTAAGTCACAAGTGCATTGAATGTTTTTGCAGTATTTTTATGAGTATTGTCCAATTTTTCCTTGATACCATTGTTTTTTGTATTTTTCAGGGGTCATCTCTCTATTATTTGGATAGTGAAGGAACTCGCACCAAGGGAGACTGTTTCTCTGTTGGGTCAGGGTCTGTCCATGCATTTGGTGTGCTTGATTCTGGGTACAAATGGGACCTAACTAATGATGAAGCATATGATCTTGGACGCCGATCCATCTATCATGCCACTTTCCGTGATGTTGCATCTGGTGGTTTGATCAGAGGTGAGTGATTTTGATTAACAGTTTGTGAAGGGAAAATATCAAGCTTTAGATTATAGATGCAACAATAATATTTTGCTTGTGATTTGTTTTCAGTGTATCATGTAACTGAGAAAGGTTGGAAAAACATCTCTATCGATGACAGCAATGATCTCCACTACAAGTATGAGGATGAACGTAAACCTGAATCAGTATAATATGGTGTTTGTGTTTGTATCGTTTTTTTCATGGTAATATAATTTTAAAATATATTAGTTCAAGTATAATTTTCTCATTTGATAGCCCTAATGGCCTTTCACCCGATTACACAAAATGAGAACAATTGTGTATTTAACAAATGATTTTATTTAACAAAGCGAGTCTTCTTAAGAACATATGAAAATTTACCTTTCTGGTTTATATAACATGTTGTATATCAAGTTGTAGCAAACAAGTATAATAAGGATTTTGCGAACTGGAATATTTCAGACCCACCCAGTTTTGATTCACCATAAACGCGATCAACAAAAGAGATGGGGACCTGTAACGAACAAGTACACTCCAAAGTAATCGATCATTTGTGATTGGTATTATTTACAAACTTGAACAACATTGAGTACCTCTCCAATGCTGTAGTTCAGTTGCCTGGCACGAATGATCATCTCCATTTGGAATACATAACCTTTGGAAACACACCTGGCCACCAGGTTCTCAAGAACAGCCTTCTTGTACAGTCTAAAAAGAATGATGTGGGTAGAAAACGTAGAAAATTTAAAAGAACCAATCAATGAATGAACAATGATGTTTCAAAATACCTGAAGCTTCCTGTAAGGTCAGAGGCACCCGGACGTAGCAACAACTGGGTTAAGAAGTTTGCACCCCTACTCACTAGCTTGCGTTTGAAATCCCAACCATAGACACCCCCATTTCCAACATATCGAGTTCCTGAGACAAGGTCACAGTTCTGTTCCTTTTGAAGCTTTATGAACTCTGGAATGAATTTTGGCTGAAATGAAATGTTGTTATTAAGTTTTGCAGTCAATAGCTTGAATGAAAGCTGTTGGTGAAGAGTTTAAAACTTACATGATGAGAAAGATCGGCATCCATTATCACAATGAAGTTACCAGTTGCATGCTTCATTCCATGAATATAGGCCGTGCCAAGTCCTAATTTCTTTTCTCGTGGTCGTAATACCTGGGCAAGTAAACAAGCACAAAATGTAGAAATATGAGAGACTGAGCAACACCGACTTGAAGGAGCAGTCTACTGATGGGGAAAAAAAAAAAAACTTACAATTTTTTCTTGTCCATAAATTTTTTCCAGCTGCTTGGCCACCTCTAGTGTACCATCAGGACTTCCATCATCAATTACAATAATTTCATATTTAAATCCACTGAAAGAGAGCAGTGTCAATAATAAATGTAAAACATTAGTTGAAAATTAAAAGAATCGAAATTCAGTCAAAAAAGCATTCTTTCGAGTACAGATTTTAATTGAAGTAGCTAAATAATTTTTCTCCCCAGAAACATTCTTAAAAATGTTGGACATATCTGTCATAGCAAACGAGATAGTTAGCTAACCTAACAAATGCGGCAAATCACAACGAGCCTACCTTAAATCCATATACTGACATATTAACCATACTATGATTGGTAAATTTTCTTTTTCGTTGTAGGTGGGAAGTAATATGGAATATTTGTCAGAACCAGTAGAATTGTGCTCGTTGTCACTTGCCATCCTGGCAGTCGCAGACCTTGTTTGTCGCTTCGGGTACATTGTGTTGTTTGCGTTGACGTTGCTTTTTGCCTTTTTTGCTTGTTCTCCGCTATCGGCACCAACATACGAGTTTTGCATAGTCATCGTTTTCTAGACAAGTAAATGAAATGTTCCATGTATGACACCCTGCGGATGAGAAATAAGAGTTCCTCGATATTAAAATATGTTTTATATAGTTCAAGTGTACTCCGTGTTACATCGTTATTTCTATTTTAGTACTAACAGGTTCGAAACTTGCGCTGAATGCACCGCGGCGTTCAACTGACTGCGGAGTTAAGGTGCGGAGAAACGGGTGACACGGCGAGCATTCGTTGGAGTCACGGTGTATTCTTGTCTAGGCCAAATTTACATTTCTAAACTGAAGCGATCGCTTTTCTGTTCTTGCGATCTCCACGTGATTAGCAACGAAAGGCTCCAGTTGCCATCATGTATTTCAGAAGAATTTATTCTTCACCACTTCACCCGAACCGGTCGCACTTTCGTTACATCGGCAATACATTTATTGGTGTGTTACTTGCACTAAAATTGGCCAATTTCTTATTTAAAAAAAGAATACCTACGGAGAAATCGCACAAACGTGAAAAAAGATGAGAAAATCGGGCCACACAAGACAGACGAAAGCTTTGTCCCTGGACACACTGTGTCGGACAGGACAGGACGGGACAGGGCGGACGTTTTATAGGGTATTCCAATGATAGCTAGACCGGAAATAAGAAAAACAAAACGACACGGCGAGCAGGGGAGCGGGGAGCTGCAGCGGGAATACCCCTCTCCCCCGCTCGCCGTGTCGTTTTGTTATTCTTATTTCCGGTCTGACTATCATTGGAATACCCTATTGTGGGGGCACCTTTCAGCGACAGCGAAAACGAAAGCGCAAGGTGTTTGATGCAAAACATATTCAATAAAACATAACTCAATTTGCAGTAACGTAGGGATATAAATATTTTATTAAATTATCTTCACATATGATTTATATCTGCTTAACTTAATGATGAATGAAAATGGATTACATGTTTAACAACAGTCTATGCATAATAAATAACAGAACACAGAAAATGAAAATGTCACGATTCGAAGACAATATACGGCCTACAGTTCTTTCAGTACTACATAATGAGCAAGCTTATTCTTTTTTGCGTATCATTCATCGGCTTCTTATTTCGGAAGGAATAAAGAGAACTCCAGCATGAGTGGATGGTTGCAGTGATTAAGTTACCAAAGGCAGAAGAGGAATGTGAACGAAACAATTGTCGCAACGTGTTTTTCTTTCTTGCTCATTAAAAGATACGGCCTCGGGCACAGAAGGACTGGAAACGAATCTTTGGCAACATTTCTCATATACTCTAGTGGATTTGTTGTGCGTGCGAAAAAGGATTATCTTTCTTTATCATGTTTGAATTATTATCACAGAAATTTCTAACGTAGCGAATTTCGCAATTCATAGCCAACGATTCCCATTTCTCCCGCACTCCTCTTCACATTTTCACGTTGCTTGAGCTTATCACGTAGTTTTATGGACATAAGCAGCAGGTAGGTTACCATCATGTAGTGGACATCTGATTTGAAGAGAACAACCTTGCCAGGAACTTCAAATACAGAACCACTATTCGTAACCAACTTCACGTAAAGATGTGCACTTTCGAACAGCGTCAGAACGACCTGAAGTAACGCATTAGACGGATGCTGGACGAGTCGAGATGAGAGGTGGAGAGGGGCAGGGGGAGAGGGGAGAGCGACGGGCTTGTTACTGACGACGCCCCGGCCAGGTCACCCTCTGGACGGTCCCCAGGGTCTCCCTGCTCCTCCGGGCCTCCCTGGTGGCCTGCCTGGTGGCCTGCGCGGTGGGCTGGGCCTGCGCGCGTCCAGGACTATAGGTGCCCACCACCTTGCCGTCACGCACGTCCATCAGCTCGGCGTCGGGGTCCACCTTGATGAGCCCGGCCCGGGAGTGCTGCTCCTCGAGCAGCGTGTTGACCAGCGTGTCCCTGCTCAGGTCGGCGCGCCGCCCGCCCACCGGCTTGTCGAACACGTCGACCTGGTTGTTGTTGGCGGGCATCAGTCGCAGCTGCCCGCTCTGCTGCTGCTGCTGGGTGTCGAACACGGGCACCTGCGACTGCTGCGTGTCCTGCTCGTCGTCGTCGGCTGGGAACACAGGCATCTGGTGCTGCTGGACGTCATCCTCCTCCTCGTCGTCGTCGTCCTCCTCCTGCCCCGCGGACGCCATGTCTCCCCGCACCGGCCCCGGCTGCCGCACCGAGCGCCTCGCCCGCCTCGCCGTGGAGCGCGCCGCGCGCCGCCTCTGAGAAGGGCGGGACAGGAGGTCAGGGCCACAGTGTTGTCTAGTGCATGCGTGGGAAATTTACAACAACGAGGGAAAATAGAGCTTAAAACAGCGCAAAAAGAAGACTGGAAATGTTTTCTAGAACATGCAACAAGCTACATATTTCGGGACTTTTTTTTCTCGGTTTTCTACTTGTTTGGTTTTTAAATTTTCGGACAAAATATATTTTTTGGGAAAAAAAATTGTGAAATTTTGTACATTGTTGGCAGGACAGTTCGCTGAAAGCGGCTGTGCCGCACAGCAGGATCAGGTCAGCTGGCGTGCAGGGGTCAGGGGTCAGGGGTCAGAGTCGGCTGGGAGCTGGGAGCGGCAGGGCGGGGTGTCAGAGGAGCGCTATGCAGCGCTATGGCAATGTACAAAGTGCTGCGGAGTTAGTGGGAAGGGCATGCAAGTATCTACATCGCTACTCTGGTCTACGATTTTATTTGCTTATGACTGTGCGTTTCTCCATGGGCAGGCCAGTCTCCCTCGGTGAGGAGATGCTGTCGACTTACCACTTTTTGGAAAGTCCGCACGGCAACAGATGAGAGGGATGACGAGGGATGGCTGTCGAAGTTACGCGGAAGCAGTGTACTTACCCACGGCTGGCGAGTGACAGTGTGGCCCTCACAGAGGTGTACATTC
This sequence comes from Aptinothrips rufus, assembly GCA_902196195.1. NCBI lineage: Eukaryota > Metazoa > Arthropoda > Insecta > Thysanoptera > Thripidae > Aptinothrips > Aptinothrips rufus. The sequence continues at coordinate 4,854 of CABIKL010000053.1, read as the reverse complement.
TTAGGTAGGGATCAGATGCCAAAGGACCTATGGGCCCTTAAGAAATCGAAAAATTATTGATATCGGGGATGAATGTCGAACCAGCAACGTTTTCGAAGAAACGGCACCGAATAGACGCCATTTCAACGACCCGACCCGCCTGCCTCACTGGAGGGAGGGGTGTCTGAATTGAGCGAGCGCGTGAAATGAGGAGCGCAATAGAGTTCCTATGTGTCTGAAATACTCGTCACGACACGACGCAGTAGTGAGCCTGACCTTGACTTTGACCAGCGGACTGAAGACTCGGGTCGTGACTGTCCGCGCGGCCTTTAAGTAGCCTCGTCGACACGTACAAGGCACTGCTGGAAAAGAGGTACCGAGGCTGTTCTCTTTGATGACCACGCTCAGATGACATCCGCCGCTCAACTCGCGACTTGGATGACAACGGGTGAAAACGCACTCCTTTGAAGCCGGTATTTGAACTCACGACGACTAACTTGGCAGGTTTATTGCCTTGGGAGCGCACAGGGTCAGTTACTGAAATTGACGTCACGAAGTTTAAATACCGGCTTTCGAGGGATGTTTTCCCCCTCATCCTGTGTTTTTTTAGTCCGATCCCACCCTAGCTCTGCTGCCAGCGCGGAGTCACTACAAATGGTTCCGTATCGTGTCCGTATCGTGTCCGTCGTATCCGTGTCCCTGTCGGTACCCGTATCCACATGTGATCTTGTTTCATTCACCATCACCCATGTTTCTAAACTTTACCATCACTGCAATTGTAATTAGTGTTAAGTCAATGGCACGAGGACGGAGGACCAGAGAGCAAGCACATTTTGAATCACCAGCGAGATCAAATGAGCCTATGATTCCCAGTAAAGTTAAGCTTGAATGTGAGCGACGTTCATCGACACTTCGCTCCAGACATAGTGCTGCCTGTGCCACTGACTTACCAACCAAGGTACTAAGGAAACTCCTAAAAAGAAAAAGAAACTGCAGTTAATTAATCAGCAAATTTAATAAAGCCTTTCTTCAAATACATGCATACCAGCACCTTAATTTGGTAACATCAGTATGTACAATTATTCGTTCATTACTTTGAATAAATCTTAGGTCAATCGGGCAAGTGACTCAAATCGGGGGTAGTGAAGCAAGTCATGCAGGCCTACATCCTCCGGGAGCTGTGAAATGCCGTATTTTACAATACAGGCCGGTAACTACTCCAAATAAAAATACAGCTAGATTTCGAATTGTAGAAATATACTTTTAGGGACAAGGCAAAATTATGGCATGCAACGTACTATTATGTACATCTCTCATTACGCTAGTACTAGTAGTATATACAGTGCAGATAAACCACCATTCAGTCTTTCAGAAAAAATACGTACTCTAGATTTGATATGACAAAACAAATTTGTCTACGTTTTAACGATACGGCTGCAAGAAATACTGTTTAGCAACAGATCTACGTCCACAAATAATGATAGTGTTTTGTCTCTCAGATTCTTATTGTAGGCTCGAAACTATCAGGTGGTGTGCCTTTATCCCACCGGCCAGTAACAGGTAACAAGACGTTGTACCCCGTCGCTGGAGCGACTTGTTGAGACTGAGCGGCTTGGTACTTCCCCCGGGAGGCGAGGCGCGAGGCGACACTCCGGACGCCCTCCTCTACGCGTTCAGGTCGTCCACCTCGGAACCCACCTTCATGGGGATCTCGTTGTCGGCGCGGCTGGGTCTGCTCGTGGCCTCCTCGCTGCCCAGCGGCTCGACGGCGGGCTCGACGGCGGGCCCGGCGCCCTTGTCACTCTTGTCGGCGTCGTCCTTCGTCCCCGCGCTGCCCGCGCCCCCCGCGGACTCGGGGGACTCGGAGGGGTGCACGTCCACGACGCGGATGTGGATGAGGGAGTCGTCACCGTCGTCGCCGCCAATGACGGTCTCGTTGACGGTGATGACGTGGCCGTCGACGACCTGCGGGCGGAGGCGAGTCCACGTTACCGGGGCGAGCACGGCCCGGTGCACGGGCTGGGGCTGGGGCTGGGGCTGCGTTGGCAAGCGGCGAGGCGGGGAGAACCTGTGCGCGGACTGATCCAAAGCACAACCAACACACAGAGCGGAAGCGTTAGTCAAAGCGGACAGGGGTTACACAGCACTGCACAAGCACAGACCGACATGGAGGCTCCCCAATGAGAAATATGGACGATATCGAAAAACCGTCGAGGGTCGAATCGACGTACGACATGGCATCCCAAAAAATCGAGTAAATTTCAACTTCGACACTGAATCGACGTCGTTTCGATACGCCATTACTCACTAGCGCTGGGTTATGGCAGCAGATGGCAGATTTATGAAGTGTTAATAATGTTATCATTTTGGAATGAAGTTAGATGATGCAATGCGAAGCGACATGTAAAAGACTAAGAGCGTAAGGAATGGCTGACACTGACGGGGATGAATAGAAACCAAGATGACAGCAAGCCACAAAGCGTACAGATTAATTGGACAGAGATCCCCGCAGATCGAAAGAAAACTTGACATCGATCTCTGAAAGGCATCACAATTCTATTCAAATCTGAAGATATGCACGAGCACGGCTCATCACAAACAAGCGTCAGCAAACAAGCACATAAATGGCCAGCCGATACTTGATACGCGAATGCGTCATCGCATCTCAATACAAATTACTGACAGAAAAAAACAGAATTCTCTCGAATAATTTTCAGACTTTTAAAAATGTTGCATCGCCGTCCCACGATACCCTCAGCCTGAACCAACGTCCTGATGCTTGAGATAGTCATGGCAGTTGCTTGTTTTGTTTGTTGTTTTTTTCTTTTTCTTTTTCTTTTTTTCCGGCGAGTTTATCAATTTCGGTTTAAAGCACCTACACAGCTAAGCTAGACGCCGTAGAATGAGGCACTCGGTTCATACGGTCCAGTCCATCTTTGAGCATAGTGCTGAACCGGATTTTTGTTGTTTTTGCTAAGAATGAAGTTTTACCACCAAGAATTTATGCAGCACTCTAAAAACTCGAACTTTAGCATAAACGAACGATTCTTGATGAAAAAACTTGATTCTGCTCAAAAAGCAAGGCACAGGAACCCAATACAGTACTGGCCTCAAGTAACAGGACTATACTGTGCTTTATCCTAGTACGTCTTGCTCAGGGTGAAGATATGCTATGAACCGAAGCTGATATGCTTGCCTGAAAAGCAAGAAAATGCCATGCTTTTCTGAAGCCTAAGGAGGGCGCTCGTTCAAGTGCAGTGGTGTCGACGGCGCGGCGGCGTTACCTTCGTGGTCGAGGTGGTGTTGCCGAGCTTGGAGAAGTCCGAGCCGTCGCTGGGGAGCCTGTTGAGCACCTGGTTCATCTGACGACGCATCGCAGTCATCATCTCTGCGCAGAGAGAGACCACGCGACTTGCAATCACTCCCTTCACTTCCCTTCTGGCCAAAGTGATACCTTTCAAAAGAACAACTGTGCGTCATGTATACTGACCGGCCATCTGGGCCATGAAGTTGCTCATGGGGTCCAGGAAGTAGGGGTGCAGGACGCCGGTGGGCACGTAGCCGCCGGGGAGGCCGCCGGGGAGGTCCTCCTCGGAGTCCTCGGTCGAGTCGCGACGCGTGGCGATCACGGGCCTGATGGCGAAGCCCCCTCGGCCGCCCAGGCTGCCCAGGCCGCCCAGGCCGAAGCCGATGCCGAAGGGCACGACCTCAGGGCTCTCGTCGCTGTCGGAGGGCCTGCCCTGGCCGCGAGCACCGCCACGGGAACCCCCGCCGCGCACCGGCTCCACCACCTCCACGTCCCGGTCCGGGTCCTCCGCCGCCCGTCGCCACGAGGAACCTGCAACACCGAGCAGGCTGCTGAGACGAGCATTCACCCCTCAACAAGTCGCTGGACCCGAATAAAACACGGATTACAATATCACCGTAAGAAAAGCAAAGTGTGTACCGATAGCCTATCACTTGCTGGTGGGAGAGGGTTTGTTGATTCCGATCTAACATGAAACGCCACAATTGATCAGAGGGCGCGGAGCAGATTTTCCATCTACAATACTATCGGATGAATGACGTATCATACGTAGGTCGTCGTCGCGGCAACAGGCATGAAATGATCCGGCCACTCCTGTATGTATGATGCGATGCACCGGCGTGGCGTGGCGTGGCGTGGCGTATTCTCCTGCTTACTCATGCGTGGCACGCTCGGTGCTGCGCGCGCATAAGTTTACGTAGGCTTTCGGCTGTCGGTGGCGTATGGAGGTGCAAGCAGCCCCGAGGCCGCCCCGCCCCTCCCGCCCCGGTCCCTGCAGCCCTGCGGGTCCTGAACCTGACTTCCGGTACGAGCTCCTATCCGTCCACGCTCCCTCGTCCTGCCGAAGGACCTCGCCGGCCACGCCCAGCCTCATCTCCCTGCGGCTACCTATTTGAAGCAAGGAATGCTACGAGGATTTCGCCGTTACGTCCCTGCGTTTTGTTTTCGTCCGATCATTTTCCAGGGTGATTCCAGTGTTTGCTCCTGTTTCCCAAAGGAAGGCAGGCGCGTGCCTCCCCCCTCCCCTTTCCTTTTCCACCTTCATGACTGCGTTCCCATGCGCCTCGCAAGGATTTCGTATTTCTTCCTCATGGCTGTTCATCCAGTGACCTTGACACACTATCCTTCAACGCACTGCTGCCGCACCAAGTTACAGTAAGCGAAATCCTCCACGGTCCATTGGATTCTACTTCATTGTTCTCAGGTCTCGCAAAGTGCCAATAGCGGCCAGCAGTCGCTGGTTTTGGCGGTACAGTGGTACCCTTTGCTACTCTGAATGGCGCTGTAATTGTCACGTTCCCGCCCATTATAAGTCGGGGCAGACGAGTGATGGCCAAATTGCGCTCCCC
>CABIKL010000052.1:0-35987 GCA_902196195.1 Aptinothrips rufus | reverse complement strand
ACTTCGCTTTGATTCCAATTCATAATTTACACTTTTTAAACGCGTGGTAACGTATTTTTATAGTCGTGAATGAGCCAAACTATGGTTTGAACGGCAATTCTAGCCAATTGAATGAGAGCATGAGCGTGAAAAGCCGATAATCATGCTGCTTGGTCGATCGATCGATCGATCGCCTCGTCGCTGCTCCGCCTCTTAAAAAGATACACCCCCGCACTGCCGATGGCCCGTCCGATGAACTGAGAGGCGATGCAATGACCGGGAGACATCTGACCGCGTGCGGAGTACATAGGGGCCTATCTAAAGCTGCAGCCCGCTACAGACTCGTTCGAAACGAACTGTCTTGTAGCTTCCACCGGAGGGCGGCAGGAGAAGGAGAGGAGGTCGAAAGAGGCCGGCAGTGATAAGCAAAGGCCGGGTTGAGCTCAGCCCAACTCGCTCTGTGTCTCGCTGGCCATACTGGTCGCACCGCGCTGACTCTGACTACCCGACGATAAACAATGGGCGATCAATAATCAATAACATGAAATAAAAATCGATATGTTTTCGAAGGCCTCTTCTAGGTGATGCCGCGAGCCACGACGCGAGGTGAAATGCAATGCCCTGGCAAATGCCGCGCCAACCGCCGGCCTGAAATAGCATCGCACGCCGCCAGCCGCCACGCTGCTGGTCAGCTGCTGGTCGGGTAGACAAGACACTGCCGGGTGCTGCCGGGCCGGGTGCGCTCACTCCCCCGAGGCGAGGCGAGACGAGACGAGCGAGACAGGCGAGACACTCACCGGCGAACGCGGCGAAATATTCCAGGGGCCAGCGCCCTCCCCGGCCCCCCTGCTTCCCGGGCAGTTGGCGGCCCTGATCCGGGTCCGGGTCCTCGCTCGCCATCCTGACTCCAGCCCGCTCGAGAGTGTCGACGATCGAGTAGACGATATAAGGTGGCAGGTGGCTGTGACGGAAGCAGGCACCTCGTAGGTGCGATGTCACTCTGATGTCACTTCGCACTGCACTTCACGTCATGTCTGTCCTGTCCTTTCCATGCTGACGCTGCACTTTGACCAGCCGCCCTGTTATGTATCGCCGTGCGGACTGGCCGCCCGGCGCGGCTGCCGACTACTAATTCCTACTGCTCCGCGCACCAAGCGTCTCGCTCAGCGCAGACGGCGCCACGCCACGCCACGCCGGCCGCGGCAGACAACGCTTTACTAACAGATGCTACGCACTGCTACGCTCACGATGCGCGATCGCGATCCACATGGCGGCATCACGACGCGGAGACAGGAATGGGTAGCGCCACCGCGGTCAGTCACACAACCTGCGCTGCTCCCCGCCGCGCCAGAGCTCCCCGCGCCCCACGATCAAACAGGACCTCCGGCCTTCCCTTCCCGCCCCTCCGCTTCTCTTCCCGCGCCGCGAGGGGGCAGGCGGCAAATTTAAACACCGGCGCGCAAGGCTATGGAAAAGCACCAAAAAGATCTCCGATTCTTTCCTAGCAACTGGTAGCAACCTACTTTTTTTTTAATTGCCGTTCTAAGGGGTCGTCTATAAATAACGTAAGACAAAATGGGCCTCTTTTTGACCCAAGGCGAATAACCTTACCTCAACCATGCTTTTGAGGAAGGTGGGCGTAGACCCCCCTTAAGAGCCTTACGTAATTTATGGACAGCCCCTAAGACAAAGACAACAAATAGAGTAGCGGCTATTGTTGTCTTAGAAGGGCAGTTTAAAGAATTAGGTTTCTCGTTATCGTCGTGAAGAAATGTTTTGTGCTTCTGTGTGCTGCGGGGCTCACGGACAGTTATTATTGCGCGCTCTCTGTCCTTCCATCAAGCCCGAGATCTAACTTACTCTATCCCCGCTAGTTTCCTTCAACAGCCGTGATCGAATAAAGGGAGACCGAAATCCGAAATCCACTCCAAATCCCCCCTCCTCAAATACGTTGAGATTGAAACGACGTCGATACGATATCGAACGTCGCTAACTCGTCGATTTCGACTCCACACGATATCAGCGTCGAACTTTTTTCGCTGAGGATTATCCGTGCCAGTGAGAAGTGCCACATCTATATTACGTCGACAAGGCTTACTTTTTTGGTAGCTTTCATTTCAGTGATTGAGGTAAATATTTGTGGCAGAGGAAGATGGACTCAAACAAAGACAGTCAACTAAGATAAATCTATTATTTTATTATAAAGCCACCAGAGAAAATCTTATGAGTGCTAGTGTGGTAAGAGGATATCAGAAATCTCACGCACATTAACACCTACTTGATGCTGTATCCCTTTAATTGTATACAACTCATTATATCACTTCTTACATATCACTTTGTTGCACCCTAATAGTCACCCTCATATTATCAGAAGAATGAGCAGAAAAAGGGATTTTTAAAACAAGAATCTTTGAACTGTGACTGATGCTAATATGTAAGATAAATATTGACAGCAATAAATGACATTCATAAAATATGTCTCAAAACGGGCAAAACTCCCCGGTTTAGAAACATATCATTGTTCAGTGAAAACAGTGAATTGGAAACTTAAGACACTCAGTTTTGAGTTGATCTAAAAACACTTACCAAAGCTGATAACCGCTAGAATACACCTATAATCAATGCATTGAGGATTATGAATGAGTTCTATGTACAAGACATATAATCCAGAGATAATGCAACCAAATTGTGCAGAAAAGAAAAAAAATATTCCTCCTGGGTTTAACAAGGCTTCCTATAACAGTAGCAATGCCAGAGGAACAGACTACTTGTTGAAAAAACTACATTGACATTGGGGTTATCCTTCTCCTTTAAATTAAGTACAAATGAAAATTGCATACTGTATACATGCTTTCAACATCCCTCTTCCTCTTTTTCTTACAATGCTCAAGGAAGTTGTCATCCTCAGATGAGTATCAGTTCAAGCTGCTTTCACAACTGAAAACCTGTCTATCAAGCAAACAAAAATGTAACTGTACACAATATCACAGATGAGGCCAAGACACCAAGATTTCAGTTTGTACAACAGAACAGGTAGCAGCATTTTCTAATCTATGAATAACATTAAGTCTAAGTAAAAAAGAGAATAATGTACAGACAAACAAACCAGGTACTTATATTACTTTCTATGAGTACCTTTCTACATAACTTCAACATCCGATTTGGTACTTATATATCAAAATATTATTGAACCAGGAATTTGATTCAGTCATAAATATATAAAATTCAATTTGTAGACAACAGTCTCCTAGAAAATGAGAGCCTAGAAAAAAATATGTTGAAAACAATACTCAAGTATGTGATGAAAACAAATTGCTTGAGAAAGCCTACACCTTGCTCCTCATATGAGTATGAGCATTGAATCATCTTTCCAATGTATCTCTGAAAGAAAAATCTCTTTCCTTTTAGAATCAATCCATAAAAATTTATCTAGGAGTCTTCGCGAATGCCACTAACTAATATGCCTTTAGAAAAGTTAGTGAAATAAAAGATATAGAAATAGAAAGTGACGAAATGATTATTTATTGTCAGTTCCAGTTTTAACAACATTAAACAAAACTGAGAAGTAAATTTCTTAGAGTAAGCTGCTCAGAAAGGATCTTGAAAAATAAGGCATAGTAACAACTAAGAAGAAAAAAAATTCCACAAGCAATAGCAAGTGGGTCGTGTTGTAAAAAAGAGGTGATGTTCCACAAGTACGAGGACTCTGAAATATTTCTAAAGCACAAAAATTTATGATCATTCCAACACCAGATGTGATGATTCATTACTGTGCAGCAGCTAGGAGATTTCTGACTTTGACTAGAAAATGTTAAATCCTCTTCAAGATGCTTTGTAGTGCTTCAGCTCTTACTTGCTCCATCTGATGCCATTTGTGCAGCAAGATCAGCGAACTTTGCCACATAATCCAAACTGCTTTCAGTCATCAGGCATTGCATATGCGTTTCCACCTTTTCAACACCATCACAAGATTTGTAATTAGTAAAAGACATTTTTCATTAAAATAATAATAAAAAAAAAGAATGTAAAAAATTGCAAACAGTAAAGAAAACAAGTGCTATCCAGAAGTTGAAAATTATGGAAGAAAACAAGACACTGAGCTTTCTTTGAAGTACATTTTAAAAACACAAAAAAACAAGTTGTAGATTCATGGAAATTTTACACTTACATCTGATGTGATTGAGGTTTGTTCACTGCTCTCTGCTAATGGCACTGTAACTGTTTTCATGGGCGATTCAAGGTGACCCAAAAAACTACTGAGAGAGAAGTCTGCAACCTAAAACATAACAAAAAATCGCATTGAAGACACAGGATATAAAAGGATACTGAGCTTGAAATAAAAGTAAACCCATTTTACCTCTGAGTTAAGCCACTGATTCTCATCCTCTTTTAAAATTGTTGATGGACTTGCTGGAGGTGGTGAAGATGGCACACTTGCTGAGTTGGACAGTAGACCTGCAAAATCAAGAACAATGGAATAAGATCTAAAAACGGATAAAAAGAGAAAAAGAGGGAAACAAATTGATTACCAGAGAAATTTGTCTCAAGCAAGGGATTGGAATTGAGATTAAGATCACTGGCGAGAGACAAATCTAATAAATTTGATATGCTGGGCGGTGAATGCACAGGAGTGTCCAAAGTGGGTGGAAAGAGATCCTGGACCAAATGACAGGACTGAGTTGGATTGGCTGATTTCTTGTCTACGCTTTGTTCTGAAATAATATCTTGCTGCGATGACACTTCTAGAAAAAATAGTCGAAATCACAAAACTTATTTTGAGGCAGGAAGAGAGGGTAAGTATTACAACGAAAATTTCATTAAGCCTTCAACAAGTGCAATAGGTTGTCTTGGGTCAGATACCTTGTGACAAGTCAGGCATAGAAATATCTATCTCAGCCGCTACCGGGCTAGACTTGGGATTTGAAGAGGTAGATGATGTGATGGTTGTAGTAATATGAGCGGAAGTCCCAGACATTTTCCGTCGCACAGGTTGCACGCTAGCTGAGGTAGTAGTGGTGGTGAAGTTTACAACACCAGGGGACGGAGCGATTGGTACAAAATCTCCTGACACTGAATTACCTTCTGGAATCACCTAAAATAAAAAAGGATACTTGTCATGTACCTTCCAAAGCTAGTAAAGAATGAGAACCTTGAGTACCGAGAAACTTCTAAACGCCGAATCAAAAGCCACACAATGCATTCGATCGACAAGAATTCAAATAACTTTAAGATGGCAATCACAGTAGATTAACACACCTGGAAAGTGACAACAGGACTTGTTGATGCCTTTGGTAGGAGAGGCAACATTCTTGGAACAACCACATTTTTTCGAACAGCTGGCCTTCCTCTTCGGTTGCAACCTCTTGGTCTGAATTTCTGTAAAGAAAATATTAAAAGTCCTGACTAGCATGCAGCACAAAATTAAAATGAGATAATTTTCACATGCTAAGCCAGTTTATTACCTCTAATTGAGCCTTAAATGCATCTGCTGTGCCAGGTCGAGGTGGCGGCTTGAAATGAGGGGAGGGCATCAGAGGTCTTCTGAATGGACCATCATTAGGAGCTGGAGAGCTAATTTTCACGATATAAGGGGAAGTGCCATTTGAACTTTCAGGCGGTAATTCAGTCTTTGCTTGCTTCTAAACACAGAAAAAGAATGTACCATAGGTTACCAAGTTTCATGAAAAACAAATAACATTACAGGGAAAATAATAAAAGTTTACCTCACTATCAGTACTTCCTCGTAATGGTCGAGTGACTTTGGTTTTAGTGACAGATGGCTTAGGCATTCCATTGCATACATGGCCACATGGACACTGTAAAGAGGAACAATTATTCCAGTATAAGTATTAGCATGAGTTATAATTTTTGCATTTTGAGTTAAAAGAGTTTTACTTGCCTTTGCCTGCAAACTATACATTTTTGTTAATGAAAGCAGCTTCTGGAGAGTAGAAGACAACGGATTAGAGGCGGTTGAAACATTTTCCTGGGGCTTCATTTGAGCAGAGGGACTGTTGCAAAAGTCTTGCTGAGAATCAATTGACTGCAATGATGTTGACGACACATCCTGATTCTGATTCTCATGGCCATCCTCCCACCAGTATTCCATTTCTATTTTCGATTCAGCTCCAAACTAAACAGAAACAAACAACCAAAACAGGAAAGAAAAGATAAAGAGGAAGAAAATTCCTATAATGAGGAAATTTCAAGAAGAAAGAAAACTACAGACCATGAGATATAGTTCACCAACAGTAACAGCATTTGCATTTTTTAATGTCCAGCCAGAACGGACTCGTTTGATAGTTTCTTCACTAGATTCTGTTATTTGGGAACAGGGCTGACTGGTACTTGCAGGGACATTGTCATGAGTGTTAACTCCATTGGCTGCACATCCTGCAGAAATATTTTCTGCATCTTCCTTATTTTGAGAGATCTTGTGACAGTTCGCTGCTGTCACATCAACACCACTGACTTTAAGATCTGCATGACCTATATGAGAGTGAATGTGTAACTTAAATTACATTTAAGTAAGAACATAGGATTATGGAAGTTCTGATAGAAATAAAGGAGACCTTTAAAAAGTTCTTAAATGTTACCTGAGTCAGCACTGCTGCTGCTAGCATCTAGGCTTACACCACTTCCAAACAGCCGAAAAGGACCGGGTTTCTCATAATCATTGTCAGGAGGTAAAAACACACCAGATACAGAACCATCTTTGGACTTCTCAGGGGATGAATCAATATTCAGCTGTGATGGTTGTTGATCCTTCTTTTTTTCGCTTGAACTGTCATGTCGCTGTCGTTTGGTTCCTCTCCTCCCACACCTAATATGTGTATCAAATCGAGGAAGATTAGTTTCATTCCACAGCACATGAATATATGAAGTTCTGTGATAATGCGAATAGAGACATGCAATACACTGTTAGGTACTCCAGTCAATAACATACCCTTTGTTCCCCGCATGAAGCATGGAGTTGAAAAGTTGCTCAGCAGCATGGTTGCCAAGTCTTTCTTCATGAGAATTCAAACTCAGCCTTGTGCTAGTGAAATATTCACTCAAATTAATTGTAAGTGGTGTTATAGTTGCATTAGATTTTGGAGCAACATGTAGAATTTGTCGAGGTTTACAAGAATCTCTCTTAGCACCTAAACTCATGGATAAACAAAGGTCATCTCTGTTTATTCGTTTTTCATCACTGTTAGCTGATGAAGCAGAATCTCCAGGCACCTGCACATTAAATTAATGAATTACAGCAACTAAAATAAATGATTGACATGGAAATAATTAATAATACATTTAAAAGGAACATACACCGCTGCATGGTGAGTCACTACTAGATCCCATATTTGCAGTAACTTCATTGAGTTGTGATTGCAGCCGTTCACAATGTTTCACTGTATGTGGCTGCCAGCGCTGCTCAAGAAAGCTAAGGATTGTTGATAAGCGGCGTTGGAGTGGCAACAATGTCTGGATTCGGGGGTTCTGAGCAGTTGCTTGAACACGAGCCCATGCCTCATTTGTTCTGGGTCGCAGTTCAACTGTGACTCGAGCAGGTAATTTTAAATCCTCAGCCAATTCTTCCTGCTGGTTTAATTTACGCAAAGCTCGACATATAGGTGTTTTAATACGAATAGTTTTACCTCGAACTCTAATTGTAGTAAATCCTCTGCAACGAAAAGAAAAAACATTGAATTTCACTAGTTTTAATTTTTAAATACTATATTATAAAAAGAAAGTTCTGAAAAAAATCTGATTTCATGTAAAGCTCATCAAATTCAAACATATTATTGTACCTATAGATAAGCTCACTAAGCCTGAGACTAGTCTTCTCTGACACACTCCCAATTTTCTTCCTTATTTCTCCAAAATTTATAAGTCCATATAACTCCTGGGTTGCTTTTTTCACCTCTTCTGGGAAGCGAAGATGCTTGGATATTTTGTGCCACGTTCGGTAGTAAAAATGTCTGATTTGTTCTTTATTCTTAACCATATGATCTGGAAGATTTTTACGTTTAGCTTTTGCTTCAAAGTATCTTTGAATTGCATCAAAGTCCTTTCCGAACTCATTCAATGCTTCAAAAAATGTGTTTTTGTCCTCTGCTGGCCAAAGTTCAAACGGGCGTCTCTTGGGCTTAGTGTCAAGCTTGTCTTCTTCCTTGGGTAAATCTAATGCAACAGAAAAATAAAGGAGCTTGTAAGAAACATAAAAGTACAGCAATTACTTTTTATTAAATTACAAATGAAATTATTTCTATAGCCCATTAAAACAATCTATACTACCTTTTCTCTCAGGTGGTGTTTGATTGGCAATGAAGTCCAAGCGCATTTTCTTTGACACTCGAGCACTGGTGCGTAATTGCACAGAGCTGTTCTTGTCACCATTTTCAAATTCATGACTGTGGACAACAGATCCCAAAACCTCTGGTTCAGGTGGGTCCTCCACAACAGCAGGGTGGTCCACATCAAATACGGTTGGATTACTTGATAAATAGATTCCATTGTCGTTTACGGACGTCAAAGGACATGTGTCGTGGTCTGGGCTTGGACCATTACTGCTGTTGTCATGGAGCTGGCAAGCACTCATCCTGCAAAAGTAAATAGAAGGAGTATGAATGTATCCTATACTATATCACTTCCATAACCGCAAAGATATCTGAAACACAATAGTATCATCACGACATAAAACAGATTAGATAAAGATGCTTGGGAAATCACAGACTCTACATTATAAATCAGTTAAAATAAAACTTCCAAATCTGAGGATTACAGTAAAGATTAATTTATAGGCTGATAAGAGTTGGAAGGCCTCATAATTTTAAATAGGATACACATCTTCTAACAACTAATAATAGTTCTAGCTAAAAAGAGGAGGAAATTTTTACAACCTGAAGTAAAACATTATCATCTATGAAAAATTTGATAAAAACAACACCCAAAGCATTCACATATTTTCTGAATTTTAATAGCACCAGTTACCAGTAAGTAAAAACCAATTATTCTACAAAGGAATTTCTAATGTATCACACGTACCCAGTGCTGATGCAAACCGCTGATGCTCTATTTTATGGTAGAATTCGTGGATTTGCGTTACCATGGCGTTTCATGAGGCTACTGCAAGTTGAGAACAGAAGACTTAATAGCTGCCATTCGGCGAGCCGCGGCGAGCATATCTCGAGCAAACTATCCAACATGTCTGTCTACTCATCACGAGCGCAATGCTAATAATAACTTTGTTTTTATGCTGTTATGGTTAGCGATTCTACATTCCAAGCAGTGCACCCTGTAGATAGAGCTTGTCGCTTCAAAGAGATAGGGTCATGTTTTCATTTTAATAATAGAACTAGGAAATATTTGGAGGACATTTCTGAACAGACTCAAGCCAGAGCGGCGTTGAGATCACCCACTCAACCTCTTTGTTCGCAAGAAAAGTATAAAACGCGAAATGAGAAGCAGACTCTTTCAAAAGCACGAACTCTTCGTTTTTTCACCAACTTAAAGTACTCAGTTCACAAAAAAAATTATCTCAAAATAAACACTCACCAAAAACTGCAGCAGAAACTTAAATGTTTACAACCACAACTCAATAAAAGCTGGAGTTCCACTCATGTGACCAACACAATGCAAGACACTCATTGCTCCCAAGATTCGTAGGAAACAAAGATCCACAAGATACTTTTTACTCGAAAGAAAACAAACACTGTACCAGAAATCATTGCTCGGAGATGACGATAAGATTCATTGTCCTCAGGAAAGTGGACATTTGAGAGCAACAAGGAGCACATACCTTGTTTACTAACAACAAGGTTTGCAGCAGTGTACAGCGCCCCTACGAAAACCGCAAACACCCTCACCGTCCGGTCCGGAGTGACATTTGGTGAGAGGTTATGAATCCGACGCTCCGACGGTCTAGTGTCTTCAAGGAATGTCTTGGACCAAACTGGAAGCAAATTAGAATAGAATATAGTGTTCCTCCTAAGTGAGGTTTTCATTCAACTGCGTAGGTACTCTGGTAATTGATTTGACTAGATCCTAGAACTCGTCTATTTCACATCATAACAATATCACCAAGTGGTATGGAGGAGGAAAGTGAGACTGTTGATATGAAACCAGTCATTGGCAATATTTTGACTCCTGCTCAAAAAGCCATGATTGAAAGAAATAGACAAAAAGCTCTTCAGATACGGAAAGCAAAGTTGATGCCTCATCCTTACGCCAAAGTGTGAGTTTGTTGTCACTTAGTGGCCCTGCGCTACCCTTAATTCAACCCCCAGGTCCATTTTTAGTTAAATTTTCTCACTATCTTTAAAATTTGCAGCGACAAATCTGCTGCGGAGAAAACCATAAATCGTTCTAAGAGCACCAAAGTGATTGATTCTGGTGGTGGATTTTTATTGGAAGAGACTGATTGTCCGAACACTACGGGAGAATCGGTGAGTAATTCTTACTTTCACAACTTATATTATCAAGAAGAGCTTGCGTTATTTATCATCTATGTTATCTTGCTTTTTCAGGGAAAAGTTGTAAAAGAATTGGGACCTATTTTACCTCCAGATTGTCCTGTGTGTGAAGAATGCCAGAAGGAATTTTCTGATTCTTCATTATTAAAGTCCTTCAATCATTCAGTATGTGATGGATGCAGGTGCGTTTGAAAAAGATGAAATGTTCTTTTGTGTCAAAATCAGAAGATACATACAGTAGAGCATAAAATTTTTCTAGTAGTGAAGAGTTGATCATGTCAGTTAATCAAAGCTTTGCATAAACTTCTGTAATTTTGCTTACCTTTAGAGACAATGATGACAAACATGCGCTCATCACAAGGACTGATGCTAAAACAGAGTATCTTCTCAAAGATTGTGATTTGGATAAACGAGAGCCCATTCTCAAGTATATTGTGAGGAAGAACCCGCATAATCCTCGTTGGGGCGATATGAAGCTTTACCTTCATTTGCAGGTATTGTATTTATTTTTATTTTAAATCTTGTTTCTTTATCATCACAATCAATATTTCAAGGACTTCATAAAAGGACTTCTTGTTCACAACTTTGTTGTTTGTAGATTGAAAAGCGAGCCTTAGAAGTTTGGGGTTCTGAAGAGGCGTTGCTGGAAGAGAAAGAATTGAGAGATGACAAAAAAAATGCATCAAAAATAAAGAAATACAACAAGCAGTTAAAAGGTGCTTTTTTTTTGGATATATGTGTCCATGACTTCAGTATTTATTTATTGTCAGAAACTGGCTGAAAGAATGTCTTAGCTGCCACATCTTTAAATTTTTGTACCCAATTTTTTTAAATTTAATCATTTCATGTTTCCTTTGTACTCATATTTCTCATCACTATTTACAGCACTCCGAATGAATGTCCGCAGTAGCTTGTATGACCGGACTTCAGCAGCGACTCATACTCATACTTTTGGACCAGAATCCTACAATGAAGATGATGATACCTACACCCATACTTGTACAACGTGTCAGTTTGTGGATACATTTGAAAAGATGTAACATGTGGAGAATTCCATCCATCTCCCCATATTATGTACCTGATTTTTCCCTTTTTGGTTCAGGGCTTTTTTAAAAACGTCAATTGAGTATTAAAATGTTTTATTGTAACATCAATTGTGCTAATTCAATTCATTGGAAAGCTTTTAGCTATGTTTCTGTAAATATTGTTAGGTTTTAGAATTTGCTTGTTTGTGCAGCTACCTTCTTTTTTTTTTAAAAAAAAAGGAAAAGTGCTCATAAGTGTTGTTTTGAAGCAATCTCATCTATTTAACAATATCAGCATGCACCAAATTCAAATTAAGATGGAACCATGACAGGTGAAAAATGTGTGTAGAGTGAACAGTTTTTATGTTGGGAGGACTGTCCCATTAAAACAAATCATGTATTTCTACGCTCATACTAATGTCTATGTGATAAAGTCATTTGCCTTTGCAATATCTCAGGCTAGTTAGAGTAATAATTTTAGGAAGCAAAGTTTTACATACTTAATTTCCTCTCTGTACTAATTAGTGTTTGGCTCAATGTTGCAATTTTTAATAAAGATGTGAAAAGATGGCAGAAGTTTTGGGTGTACTGTACCTAGTGGGGTTGTATACCTGGTATGATGTAGATTTCTCTAAGATTTTTCACGAATCCTCTCCTATGGAAAGGTTATTTATATCTATTCCATTTTTTAATGAGAAAGGAAAGGCCGAACCAGTTCCTCAAATCTGAGGTACGATCTGTTATGGTAGGAGAATATAGTCCAGTAGTAATGTAAAACCGATGAATACATTATCAATAAATACAACCATTAACTATATGAGGCATGGATTAACTTTATTACTGCATTTCAAACCAAATGACAATCGTCAATAAAAAATTTCATATCTGACAATTTGTTCCACACTTTATCTAGATTAGGAGATCTACTTTAAGAAGATATCAAAGCTGCTTCCAAGTCAAGCAGTACTGAAGCCAGATGCTCCAGCTATCATTTCCCTAATATTTTCCAAAAATATATCAATATTAAAAAATACAGTAGTAACATCAACAAAGATATAATTTCTTGCAATTCAAAGACCTAATAAAATATACATAGGATTTACATACAATGTGCACACTTTAGCTAAAATCATACGAATTGATTGTGATTGGTCAGCTAGACAGAGCACAAAATAAGTGGTAAGATTGTTAGAAATATAAAAGCAGTCAATGTGAGTCACAAACTTAATGCCACAATAAATCAAGAACAGAGGATTCTTCTAACTTTGAGTACTTCCAGTACTTTCAAGGTCAATAAGCTTTAAAAAACAAAAACAAAAAGACAATGATTGAAAACAGAAAACTTGCATTTCAACAAAGAAGTAGCTAACTGATAAAGCAAATATTAAATGTAGATGCAGAAATAACACATTATTTTCCAATCATTGTCATACTGAGATTAGGACAAAGATATTTCAAAACAACACTGCTCTACAGAGACCTGCAGTGAGTATTTCCCTCAAGAAAATCAGTAGGCCCACAAAATTTGTCTCAGAATAGTCTGAATTATTTAGCTAAAAGGGTGTAAATGTCAACAGTTGTAATATTTATGATAGTTATAAAGTACTGCTTAAATGGTGAGAGCTTGAGTTGAGCACTTAATGCCATCCACAGAGCAAATGGAGAAGATTTCAAACATTTCACAATGGCATTTGATATTGCTATTGACTTTGAAGACAAGAATATATTACCTTCATTCTAATGAAAGAACCGCACACCACCAGCATCTCTTCAATTTTCAGTCAGAATTGAGTATCTTTGAATGTTGCTTGGACTTCAAGTAATATAATACCTATATCCAAGAAGGACATTCTTAAAAAAATAAATTAAGAAAATAAAATAAAGAATGTCACAACTAAGTGCATCAGAAGCTTCATGGGCCTAAGAAGAGATGAGATGTGCTCATTGTATTAAGTAGAAACTACCATGAGAAAATCTCAGAGTTCATGCCACTGGCCAGCAATCTGAGGTGCACCTTTGTCCATTGAGCGGGACACATACTCTCGAATCCCATGAGAAAGCCAAATATGTTCTAACTCCTTGTACAATTCTGGCGACAGTTGCAGACGGTTTCCTCTTCTAAGACCCTGGTCGGTTTCTCCATAATCATCGACATAAGGTGGAGTCATAAATGTCCCGCGATTTGGTAATGCTAATACCAGAACCTGATGAGAGGAGATTAAGAATGTAATTTCAACAGTAACACTTATGTGGCAAAGAAAAATAAATAAATAGATTCATAACATACCTGACATCTTCTTACTTGCAAGAAGAGACCGCATCCTGCACCGCATTTCACAGCATGATATGTGCAAGAGCCCACTTGGATAGAATCAAGCCTATGCACACAACATGACGTTTGTGAGCACAACATTTCACCACAAACTAGACACATTGTTGGGCATCGAGATTCCACCCGATCATGACAGTAGAATTCTAATACTGAACACAAAAGTTCACTATAATCCTCAGGAAGCAGTACAAGTCGATTAATTTTCAATGGAGATGCGAAAACCTGCAAAATAACAAGAGTATAAATTTGGAAGATCACATTTACTTAGAATTTGGTCAATATTATCATTCTGTAACATACCTGAGCGTTTTCTTTTTTGATAAGATCATGTATTCTTGGATGATTTGTCCAATGCTTTGCCAGGGCTTGCATGGTATCATCAAAGAGAACTTCCCTCCAGCTCCCACTCAACCCAAGATAAGAGCACATACTATCAAATGAGTCTCCACCATGAACTGTTAAGACATCCCGTGCTGGGACAGTGGTTAGGAAGTGGAAAAAGAGGACACAGCAACGCAGGAAAGGCTGGCAGTACTCTTTGACCTGAAAATTGAAATATTGTACAAGATCATAACAGAAGACTGCAGTAATCCATATAATAATCTAGAATGCACTTACTTTATACCAAATTACTCTTGTGTTGGGCATTAATGACATTGGGATAGAAAGTTTTTCGCACAAAAGTTCTAACAATTCACGCATGACTGTAAGATCATCTGAGCTCAGTGAAGATTCACCACTGGCTGTTTGCCCTTGCATATCATCTACTTCCATTGTTTCTTCCTCTTTTACCTTCTGATTGAAACTGCTCGCATTGCACTCCATAGCTCTGCAAAAAAGTGAAAATAACATAAGGCACTTACTTCTTAAATGAAACTATGACAGAACTGTATTGATCTGGAACTCTCAAGATTTATTCTTCACTCACTCTTTACACTGAGTCAAAAGACATTTCATTATTTCCATGAAAAGAGCAAGTCTCAAGGCATATATTTCATATCCCCCTCCTGTGGGAACAGGGTATTTTGCTAGAAGGAAAACTAGAGGAACCATTACACCAAAGCTGTCCCAGTCCAATAGGCAACTTTGCTCAGGATGGTTGTTGACCAGAAGGGTGAAGATCATGTGGGCATGCATGCTAGCAAGAACTGGTTTGTTCCAGGCTGTTGTGAGCAGAGCCATCATGCGCACTAATCCCTTCAGACAATCATGCTGACGTAATGACAAATGCCCTAGCAAGGGTTTGCCCTCATCGCGGAGTAAAACTTCTAGAGAATGAATAGTATAAGCACAACATTGCCATGACCTGAGAGGAGTCAGCTCAAATTCACCATTTTCTTGATCAGAGGCTGTACATTTTTCATCAATTCTTTCAGCAAACCTCATAATCATGCTCACTAAATCATCTGACATGGATACGAGTGGGACATTAACTGGGCTTCTTGAACTTTTTGATGCTGATGGAATCACTTGGAGTTGCATCCTCTTGGCACTCTTCACACCAATCTGTTCCTCGGAATCAGAATGATCAGATGAAGAATCACTTCCCTGCATGAAGAAATTCAACAATTAACAATTTAGTTCCAAAAAGGACAATACAAAACGAAAGTGAGGCAAGATGCTTACCTCTTCAGAGAAGGGTATCAGTGAGCCTGGTCTTTGATTTCTTAGAGAAGATTTTGACCCAGTTGTATCTGAACGCTTCACAGGAGTCTGCAAACTAGGGCATGAAACAATTTCCTCACTTGGAGGTTCAGCTTCATTTGCACTTTTTAATATAGCTGAGACATTGGCCCTGGGGCTAGCATTGCTTTGAGCGAGTGTGTCCATAAGCTTCATTGCACCTTTATTTAATTCAGTGTCTTGTTGAAAATGTGGGGACTGCTTAAGGTCCAATAACCATGACTTGAATGAGATACAATTATCTCCACTTTTGTCTACTCTTAAATTGGCATAAATTAATGGTATTTGAGGAACAAGTGGCAGTACTGCATTACTTAGACAATTACAAAGGGGACAAAGAAATTCCTTGTTCTCAATATCAAAACTTGCAGGCTGTCGGAGACGGTAAGGTCGCCGGCTTTCTTTGGCTTGGACATTGTCGTAGTATTGCTTCCAGCATGTGGAATGCATCACATGACCGCAAGTGCTGGCGTAAGGAGCTGGTCCCAGTTGTGACGACAGGAACAGGCCCTGTGATGGTGCCGACTCGTCACTCTTCCTGGACATCACAACTGACTTCTGAACATAAGCAGCTAATACAAGAGCTGATCCAGTACAAGAAACAACCTGCTCCTCTTGACAAAGGATGCAGATAAAGTGCTCAGTCTGAGCTTGAATTGGGCTTTGACATGGTCCAATTGCAACGGGAGGCTGTTCACTCACCTCTGCTGTGTCCATGACCTCTTCTTGTACATCATTATCGTCCTCTTTATTAGATTGAAATAAACTGGCATTTTCCTTCATGAAGTTTTTCTGCATAGCTGTCATTTGAGCCATGATTTTCGCCCGTTTTTCTGCAGCCATTTTTGCCCTCCACTCCTTATCTTTGCTTGCGAGATGATCAGCCTGTGACTCTGGCGCTGGTGTGATGAGCACGGTGGACGAAGAACCTTTTTGAACAGATCTATATTTGGTCAATACCCACTTCAACATGTCATTTAGAGTCTCAAGAGACGCACAATTAAGCAAATTTTCCATCAGACGATCTAAGTTCCAATTACTTGCACGATCTGTGAATTTCAGAAAACCGTCAGGATTTTGTTCTTGTTCCTGAAGTGCATGACCAATTAAGTGCAGAGCTATGTGCAGCTGGAGCTCAGATGAGTGTTGGGCACCAATGTGCGTAGAGCGTTCCAATATCAATTTCAGAATGTGAAGCATGACATCACATTGCAACAAATTTAGTATCATTGTAAATGGTGGACATAATTGAGGAAGACGTGGTGGCGGACAGCAGTCCATCCCGTTTCGTTCTTTGTTCTTCTTTCGAAGGATCTCTTCAGCATGGCTGCGATCCTCAGCATCATAATGGTAATAAAACACATTGCAGTCAGAGTAATGATGTTCCTTCAACTCATAAACACCAACCTTATTGTTAGGTCTCTTGAAATCTGCTACTTCATCAATGACAGATTCAATTCTTGATTCTTGCAAATGCTTATGTCCGAAAGGAAAAGCTCTGTAGAGTTCTGAGTGAGAAAGCGGACCAGCACACAAAAGCTGAATGATCTCCTTCTTCATCTGATCATCCTCAGTCACATTCCCGATGCCTGGAATGTACCGTTCACTGATTATGGTGACCAACAGACCCAAGAACTCTTCCACTATGCGTGTAGTATTGCCCAGAGTATCAGGATCTCTTGTATCCAAAAAGTGTGGGTCTGCCCATTTCATCAAGTTGAACTTGTGCAGCAAAATGATCAAAAACTCATTACTTTCAATCAATGAGGCACATATCTGAATCAAGCAAATGTCTCGATCCTGCATTTCATTGCGGTTTCCTGCACTGCGGTATTTTGCAACCTGGGTGAGAATCGAGAAACCATTGCGACGCCACATACCTGCCCATACCTGAGCAATCATTACTTGCAGACGCAATGCTGGCTCCAGTAGGAGGTGAGGATTGGGCTTTGGTTTCTGGTTTGCTGGCTGTAGTTCTGAACTATCAAAATTTAAACCAAACTTGTCCAGAGCTAAGTGTAGCCCAGCAAGCAAACGGGTCAATGGTAGGTAAATAGATACCGGTTCAACTGCTGGGTCATAGACGATACATGTGGCACTATGGTTTGCCAGTTCTATAACTGTCTTCTCAGATTGAGTATCCATCGGAGAGCATTCAGAAAGCTTTGCCAAAACCATGCGATACGCCTTAATCAAAACAATGCGGTCAGTTGCGCACCAATCAACAACACATGGGTATATTAGAGCCATACTCTTGTGCAGAGCAAATCCTGTTTCATATTCTGGTTCATACTCAACATGCTGTCCAACTTGCCTCTTGAATGGCTCCATTTCTTGCATATGAAACATCAAGTCTAGCATGGTGGAAAGGCCTGCAAGGAACCCAAGTCTCAGTTCATCAGTCCAAACTTTGGGCTCCACAATAAGAAGATATTTGATGTCATGAAATGTTTCAAAAATTCGGTACAAGGGATCTATTCTTCGTCCAATCACGGACATGGCACGGCGATCAAAGGCAAACTTCTTGTCTTTAACCTTTGGAGTGAATTCAGAAGCAATAGTATTCCATAAAATAAGAAGAGCTCTTTCCTCTGCAACAAGATAGTGAGCTACAGTAGGTAAAGTGAATAGCTGGACAGATAATGACAATACTGAAACTCGTCGATCATGGTCATCCCGTATGTATTCCTTAGTGACACATCCATATCTCTTTGTGAACACTTTGGCAAATGTCTTTTTGATGTCATATTCTATAAGCAGTCCAGCCATGATCACACGATGCCATGCTAGGCGTGCAGATATCCACATATTGGCATCCTCCATTAGTACCCGTTCAGCCAGTGAAGAAGGAGAGCCGCTTTCTAAAAATACATTGGCAAACTCTCGGCGAAAGCCTGCAGCTTTCTGAGCAATACCTTCCATCCAATCAAGAAGCTTCAAAGCAAAAATCTGATGGGCAACAACATCCACATGCAATACTTGCACTTTTAGAGGCTGTATGTTTTGCCTTGAAGTACTCCTTTCTACTTCACCTTTGATCTCCATGCATTGTTGGAAACTGCAAACTTTAATCACTGCACGTCCTTCTCGGTCCACTCTATTGACTAAATCTCTGTAGACATCATTCATAACCCTGTTCATGGCATCAAAAACTTGTTCAAAGGTATGACTTTCGTCATTGTACAAGACAACACAGTAGGTGTCTTTAAAATCCAGAGGGCTATCCTCAGTTTTCTTCAAGTCAGAGGGCAAGCTTGTTTTGTATTGGTGAGTTAAAAGCTCAAATGCAT
This sequence comes from Aptinothrips rufus, assembly GCA_902196195.1. Lineage (NCBI taxonomy): Eukaryota > Metazoa > Arthropoda > Insecta > Thysanoptera > Thripidae > Aptinothrips > Aptinothrips rufus. The sequence continues at coordinate 17,221 of CABIKL010000052.1, read as the reverse complement.
AAGCAAGAACAATTTCAAATACAGTGCGGGCTCTTCTGGCGATATCACCTGGGAAGACATTCCCTTCTTCGTCGTGCTTCTTCTTAGTCTCTTGGTGTGTATCACAAAAAGGCCCTGATGACCAGGCCTCAACATCCCCACAGTCACACCTTCCGTTCCCTTGTGATGTATGCATCTTATATTTATGATGTTGATGAACTGAATTTTTAAAGCAAAAGGCACATAACACACATGTTGGATCTGTGCCGCATTCTCGACAAGAATAAGCCGGCTCCCCCATCTTCAGTGTTCGTCCGCACATTGGAGGTGAGCTTAGGCGGTCCATTGTACTGTTAAGATCATCACCTCCACCTATGAAACGTTCCAACAGTTGGAAGAGAAGTACTTCATGTTCATTGTAAGGCCACTGAGGGACATCATTTTCGCCTTTCTCAAGTTGAAAGACTCTTGGTACACATTCCTTCCACAGACTCCTGATGGCAGGTGATAAAGGCTGGTTTTTCTTCATCAGTTCCAACCAATTATCAACATGACGATTGGCATCTTGGAAGTATTGCTGCAGAGATGGTGCAGGGTCCTCCATATCGTCAGACTGATTCTCCATGTCTTCCATGATGATTATGTCCAAACAGAGGCTTACTGTTCAGTGTGATGCTCACAAGTCTCAAGGGACGAAAAAGAACTGAAACATAAAAGAAAAAATTAGACATAAATTTAATCACTGAGAGTGATTTATTACACAAAACGGAGATGAACTAGTTATGGCACATTCTTTATCCATTTGACACACAGTAATAGAAGCCGTGCAGAAAATTTAAATGTGATGAATAGATAACCAAAACAACAACTGTAGTTGCTGCATCTTCTAGAACACGCAGAAGTACGTTTCAAGAAACTGGAATGACCTGACTAGTCAAGTGGAAGAAAAGGTGTAACGTCCAGGAGACAAAGTACTTTAAAAGCAAACCAATCAACACAGAAAATAACATTGGTTCTTTGCCACCAGTCAGTCCACTCTCTCCCTTCCAGGCCATGTTTTCTGCTGAATCATAGCACATGAATGCCCAAACCAAATTTTGCTGAATTAATAGGAAGGAATAACGCAAAAAGTTGAAATAGTGCTCACGCAATACGAAATATATGTTAATGTCGTCGCGTATGACCGTGACAACTCCATCTGCTTCGATGCCTAGAGAACTTCTTCATGTGCAAGTGTATGAATGAGCAATGACCTTTTTCTTTCCAAAAATTCTTGAACAAAATTTCTCACAGAAGCTTTTTTGATCCACGAAAAGGCGATTTATGTGCGTAATTACAATATCGGATAAAATGGATACGATTCTGATCTATTTTTGTATGAAAGCAACGCAGATCAATAAGCCTAAAGTTACAGAAGACGCAATGCACAGGGCACAGGATATGGTTCATGCACAAACCTCTTCGGATGAGATCTTGGTGAAATGGTCTGATTGAAGGATTTACAGCGCTAAATTGGGCAAATGACTTCAATAAGACACAGATATTATAGGAGTTACCATTGTCCTTCCACAAATGGCGAAATCTACTCGCACACGACAGGCTATTCAGCTATGGCATAATTACCAGCTGTTTTCGACGGCAGTCAGTGTAGCAAGCTGTGCAGCAATTCTGAATTCTGTCCTGTTAGGACAAATCAATTGAACAAGCAGTCGCAATGAATCAGAGGATAGTACCCCAACCGTTGAATCATGCACTTTCTGTGCTGCATTGCGAGAAACATGAACACCGAGAAATCTTATAACATTTGATCATGATTTGATACGATATGTTGATAACCTGCTTCGCTTATCCACGGGGACTATGATTCTTACAGGTTCCGAAAGCAGAAGAGCAGAAGAGTAGGGACGCGGAGGACGAGGAGGGGCAAGCGAATAGCGTTGACGTTTCGGCTGGGGTGTGTTTGTTTACTGTCGATATGTGACAGTTTTCCCTGCCGGCATCAGTTCGTGCGGAGAAGAGGTAATACACGTCACTCAGGAAGTAACACAATTATTTGGGCAAGCTCCTCCTTGTATTTCATACTTTTCTGTGCTCTAGTTTTCTTTCAGCCAATTCAAATCTTTGCATGTGGTAGGTTAGGTAGGGCGTGTCTTCAGTGATTCAGTCGACTGATTAAACGATAAAATTAAGCATTTTACTTCATTTTTCTCCATTGAAAGTTTTGCTTTGTGTCGTCGATATGAAGGCATTTGTGAATTTCTACATTTTAGATATGTAAGTCATCTTGTATGTCTCGACTCTGGGTTCAACTTCCTGTTCCGTGTATTCAGGATTCAGTCATTTGCTTGCATTCAGTCTTTCTTAACATTGTATTTTAGTAAGCCTTCAATTTCTGAAGTTCTTCTTCTTAATTATATTGCATTTAATTTAGCCATGCCAACCACAAATGTGTATTTTCAGAGACATAACAGGAGATGACGACCGACAAAGTAACTTTGTCCGACGCACTTTCCAATGTGGATGTACTAGATGAGCTGACACTCCCAGATGAACAACCCTGCATCGAAGCACAGCCATGCTCTATTGTGTACAGAGTAAATTTTGACACTAACTTTGAGGATCGAAATGGCTTCGTTACTGGCATTGCCAAGTATATTGAGGAAGCTACTGTCCATGCAAGTCTAGTAAGTAACTTAGTCTCATTTATATCTACTATATGTATGTTTGATAAGCACTTCTCACCTTTTTAACATTGTAAATTTCTCTGTACAGAATGAGCTTTTGGAAGAGGGTGTCGAACATGCTGTCATGCTATATACATGGCGATGTTGCTCTCGTGCAATACCACAGCCTAAGTCTAATGAACAGCCAAACCGTGTTGAGATATATGAGAAAACTGTGGAAGTTTTGGCTCCAGAAGTCAACAAATTGCTGAACTTCATGTATTTCCAGGTAAACTCCCTTAAACTTGTCTGTTTGTAACAAATGCAGAATCCTTCAAGAACTATTTGTGACCTTCTTTTCATGATGGTGTATTCTCCATTTCCTCTTTTAGAGCAAGGCTATTGAGAGATTTACTTCTGAGGTGAAGCGATTATGCCATCAAGAAAAGAGAAAAGATTTCATCTCAGAAGCATACATGTTAACATTAGGAAAATTCATAAATATGTTCGCCGTTTTAGATGAGCTTAAAAATATGAAATCAAGTGTGAAAAATGATTATTCAACTTACAGGAGGTAAATACCCTTTCAGATTTTTCCTCTCATTGAAACTTAATTGAAGCAATTTAATCATTAATAGCTTTCTTACTGAACGTTCTGTCTGAAACCTGCTTTCTTTCCTTGCAGAGCTGCACAATTTTTGAAAGTTATGGCAGATTCACAAACCTTGCAAGAAAGTCAAAACTTGTCCATGTTTTTGGCAACCCAAAATAAGATTCGTGATACAGTCAAAGAAAATCTTGAGCGAGTTTTGGGATATGAAGACTTGCTTTCAGACGTGGTGTCTCTCTGTGTTCATATGATGGAAACGCGTATGTATTTAGCTCCCCATGAGAAACATATGCTTGTTAAAGTCATGGGCTTTGGACTTTTTCTAGTGGACAGTGAACCACAAGCTTTGTCAAAATTAGACCAACGCAAAAAGCTGAATCTTGCCAAGATTGATCGCATTTTCAAAAATCTGGAGGTTGTGCCATTATTTGGAGATATGCAAATTGCTCCTTTTAATTACATCAAAAGAAGCAAACATTATGAACCAGGAAAGTGGCCTCTGTCATCTTCATCTGCAATGAGTCCTCAGTCTGACCTCATGGTGCACTTACCTCAAATTCGGGAAGATCATCAGAAATATATATCAGAACTTGCTAGATATAGCAATGAAGTCACTACCACCTACAAAGAATCACGGTCAGATGCAGAAAACAAAGATACTTCTGACCTAGCCCTGAGAGGACTTCAGCTCTTATCCGAATGGACCAGTGTGGTGACTGAATTGTATTCCTGGAAGCTACTCCACCCTACAGACCACCATCAGAACAATCAGTGCCCAGTTGAAGCTGAAGAGTATGAGAGAGCTACTCGTTATAATTACACTGACGAAGAGAAATATGCTCTCATTGAAGTGATTGCAATGATTAAGGGTCTGCAAGTTTTAATTTCTCGCATGGAAACTGTTTTCATTGATTCAATTCGCCGGAATATATATGCAGAACTACAGGACTTCATTCAGCTGTTCTTAAGAGAACCTCTACGAAAAGCTGTAAAGAACAAGAAAGATCTGATACGTAGCATTCTTTTATCTGTTCGAGAAACATGTGCTGACTGGCAAAGAGGCGTGGAGCCACCGGGGGACCCTGCTTTGAAGGGGAAGAAAGATCCAGAAAATGGCTTTGGAATCAAAGTTCCAAGGCGAAATGTGGGCCCATCATCCACTCAATTGTACATGGTTCGCACAATGCTGGAGTCTCTGATTGCTGATAAATCAGGTGGCAAGCGAACTCTTCGCAAGGATATAGATGGTCAATTTTTGGTGCAAATCGATCAGTTTCATAAAACCTCATTTTATTGGAGCTATCTACTCAAATTCAGCGGTAAGTAACAACTGAAAGATATGCCCGGTTTTGCATATGTTCGGTAGGCGCAACTTGTATTTTTCAAACATGCTTTTCATATGATTTTTTTCCTCTCAAATTCTAGAGTCCCTGCAAGAATGTTGTGACTTATCTCAGTTATGGTACAGAGAGTTTTACCTGGAAATGACTATGGGAAGACGCATCCAGGTAAGAAGCTTCTAATTCTTTTTAATGGCTGTATATTTATTTGATACAATGTGGCGTTTCAGTTGTATCATCTCAGAGTTCAGTGAAAGAAAGCCCTTCCTAACAATTGCACTTATCAAATGTCTCTATGCTGTAAACATTCAGTGACAGGAAAAGTGGAAAAAATCCTTCTAGAGATTATTTACTTTTTGAGTTGTTGATTCGTGAAATCCATATGTGCAATGTTGCATTTGTTGTTTCTTTACATAATCTCATATTATTTCTTTTAGAAATGTATGGTACAGCACCAACACAATGATGAATGCAACGACTTGATCACAATGGAAAAACGAATTCAGGTACAACAGTAGCCTGGTTGTTTGTTGCAGTTATGTTTATTTGTTGTGATCTCCACAGCTTGAAGCACCAATTTAATGTTTGGTTGTTTGTAGTTGAGCTTCGTGCTATTGATCCGTAAAATTAAGCTATATTATGCTTGTGTTGAATGTGTGTTGTATTTTTGTAGCTGTGGTGTATATTACTTCTTTGGCTCCAAAAATTTTAGAACTAAGTGTGGTTTGTTTTAATTTTTGTTACGTGATTTGTGGTTAGTGTGCATTTTGTCTGTTCTAATCAATTTTTGTGAGTAGCTGCCATTATAATTTGGTTTCACTAGTTGTTCTTACCTGTTTCAAGTACCTGTACCTGTAGTCAAGTTACTGGTCCTCAAATGATAAAAAAAGGTTAACTGATTCACACAAAAATTCTGATTATGCTTTTCTCTGTCTTCAGTTAAATGCACTTTCACTCTCAGAGTTTGGTATATTATCAGAGTTATATAAATTAGATTTTTTTGAACAGTCTCATCAGTTACGTTGTAAGAATTGATTTGCAGTCCCTCGGCACTTAAATTACTGGTTTGAATTCACAGTTCCCGATTGAGATGTCTATGCCCTGGATTCTAACTGATCAGATTTTGCGCAACAAGGAACCTTCTATGATGGAGTGAGTAAGCCATTAAGCCCAAAAGTAATACACTTTAAATAATTCACAAAGTCTTGACTCACATAACTTTTATTTTTAAATATTTCTCTTAGGTATGTTCTTTACCCTCTTGATCTGTACAATGACAGTGCACATTATGCTCTTACTGTCTTCCGAAAACAGTTTTTATATGATGAAGTTGAAGCTGAAGTGAATCTTTGCTTTGATCAATTTGTTTATAAACTGAGTGAGCAGATCTTCACTCACTACAAGCAGCTTGCTAGCAGGTAAAAATACTTTCCAGTCCATGTATATCTATTAGATGAAGTTTATGCTCTCCTTATCTACCTGATTGCAATTTTAGCATTCTTCTGGATAAGCGGTTCAGAGCTGAATGTGCTGCCACAGGAGCGTATCTTCCATACCCACGAGCAAATCGGTATGAAACACTTCTGAAGCAGCGGCATGTGTTGCTTCTGGGCCGGTCCATTGATCTCAATAGGCTCATTACTCAACGCATCAATGCTGATATGCACAAATCTCTTGATTTGGCTATCAGCAAATTTGAAGCTGGTGACATTACTGGTGTGGTGGTAAGTTTTACTTTTAATTTCCTTTTGATGAACAAGTTTTCTTTCTTTGATATTGTTCATTCAGTAATCTACTTATCTTGTCTCATTTCTCAGGATCTTGAGAGCCTCTTACAAGTTAACCGCTTCTGTCATAAACTGCTCTCAAAGTACCTAGCCTTGGATGATTATGACGCAATGTTCCGAGAAGCTAATCACAATGTTCTTGCTCCCTATGGACGAATCACTCTTCATGTTTTCTGGGAGCTTAATTACGACTTTCTCCCTAATTACTGCTATAATGCAGCTACTAACAGGTGCACACTCATAATTTGACTGCTGAAATCTTCATATTGATTTATTTTGCTTGTGCTCCGTTGTTACTTTTATTGTAATATATCCTTTGCTTGCAAGATTCGTCAAATGTCGAGGTATCATGTTTACACAACCTGTTCATCGAGACAAACCTCCTCAAATGGGTCATCAATATTTGTGGGGCAGTAAGCAGCTAAACATTGCCTTTTCAGCCATTCATGACCAGTACACAGGCAAGTGGTTACTTTACATCTGGGATTGCAGCATGTGTTTGTATTTTTTGCTTTGTGAAGTAAAATGTTTCTCTGCTTTTTCTGAAATAATTTGTTGGATGTCCATACAGGTTTTGTGGGACCTTATCATTTCCGTACTCTGTGTAGGCTCCTTGGTTATCAAGGCATTGCTGTTGTCATGGAGGAGCTTCTGAAGATTGTCAGGAGCCTTATTCAAGGCAATCTCCTACAGTTTACCAAGATACTCATGGATGCAATGCCGAAACTCTGCAAGTTGCCGAGATATGATTATGGCTCACCAGGTATGAAGCCGTACTCCTTTACTTCTTTTTCTTGTTGTGGTTGTGGTTCTTTGTTTGTCTTCATAAAAACATTACCATTGTTTTCAGGAGTGTTGGGCTACTATCATGCCCAACTCAATGACATAGTGCAGTATCCAGATGCAAAGACAGAGTTATTCCACAATTTCCGTGAGCTTGGAAATACAATTTTGCTTTGTCTACTTTTAGAGCAAGCTCTATCTCAGGAAGAAGTCTGTGATTTGCTTCATGCAGCTCCGTTTCAGAATATTTTGCCTCGTCCCTTTTGTAAAGGTATACTTCTTTTCATGCATAACACTAACTTGTGCGTCTGTTATTATCTTGTGTCTGTATTAGCATGGGAATACAATCTCATTCTTTGAATTCATGCTTAATTCTACTAATTGATTCTTGTTAACACCTGCCTTTGTTTTATATTGATATAGAGGGTGAAAAACCTGAAACAAAACAAAAGCGACTTGAGGGGAAGTATGCAGCAATCCAAATTGTTCCTAACATTGAACGGCTTGGAACTGCAAAGGTACTTATTTTGTTGATTGTGAATAGCCAGTAATTTTCTCAGACTGGTTTCATCTATTTGAAATTTCATCTTTATGTTTATTATTCTTTATTTTCTGTAGCAAGCCATGATATCTCGTGAAGGGGACCTATTGACACGTGAAAGATTGTGCTGTGGTTTGTCCATATTTGAAGTTGTTCTTACCCGTCTGAAGAGTTTCCTTGATGATCCTATTTGGGTTGGACCGCCTCCTTCCAATGGAGTCATGAATGTGGATGAATGCTCAGAGTTCCATAGACTGTGGTCTGCCTTGCAGTTTGTGTATTCCATTCCAGTAGGTGAAACAGAATTCACTGTGGAGTAAGTAAATTTCTTATTTTTCCCTAAATCTTTCCTCAGAAAACATGCCAAGACCAAAATTTAACGCAGGCGCAAGTTAAAATGTTTTAGCCTGTTATGATTGTCTGAGCTCTTCAATTGTTTGAATTACAATGCTTACAGGTATTTATAAATATTATACTTTAAAATTTTATTTGCAGAGAGCTCTTTGGAGAGGGCTTGAACTGGGCTGGTTGCACTATGATAGTTCTTCTTGGCCAACAGAGACGTTTTGAAGCTCTTGACTTCTGTTATCACATCCTCCGTGTTCAGAGAGTGGATGGGAAGGATGAAGTTGTAAAAGGCATTGTACGTATAGAAGAAATTACGTATGTTGGCATTAATGAACAGAAAGCTGCTATAAAGCATGTTGATCCTATTTAATTGTTTCAGCCTTTGAAGAGGATGGTTGACCGAATCCGTCGCTTTCAGGTGCTCAATTCTCAAATATTTGCTATACTCAACAAATTCCTGAAGTCAAGTGAAATTGACACTTCTTCTATTGAGCATGTAAGATGCTTCCCACCTCCTCCACCATCATCAATGGCGCATTATCACCGTTCAGGCTCAGAGCACTACAATCAAACTGGTCATCATTCTTAGGCCACAACTCAAGTCAGAGTCATATTTGACAGCTTATCATTTGAAGCTATAAGTACAATTATCTTTTATTCACGGGCTGGGAAAAGAATGTTCTCAACAGTAAATGTTGTAGGAAGCAAAACTGACAGCTCTCAGCTTTTACATTCCTTAGTCAGATGTAGTGATTCTTTAAACAAATGAAATATTTGTTTGTTTTTTATTTTGTTTCTGTGTAGAAAGTTTTCATGTGTTGATCTTTTTGTTGCTATATTTTAAGTTTGTTTGTTATAATTCAACAGAGCCAGGCTATGATAGCCTCAAACCAGGTTGCATTTAATTCTATGTGTCTTCCAACTTGCATCAATTTTTACAAGCCATTTCTTCCATTGGTTCCATTAGTGTTTAAAATGAACAATATATGCAAAAGTGTGGAGACATTTTGTGATGTCTCTGATAATTCTTCCATTGTCAATTACAATTACATGGGGAGGTTTTCTAATTTACGACGTTTAAGTCTTCATCAGCTTTTGTGTTACGGCTGCACCATATTGTTCCCCATTCCATGCCTTTATTTGTGCCAAAATTGTGTTTATTTAGATTTAATGGTGAATTTATTTTAATGCTTAAGATCCCGAGAGATTGAAGGTCTAGAATATTATGTACCAGCAATGTATACATATTTCGGGTTGATGTAGTTTCTCCCAAATGATATACTACCTTTTATCTAGTGAAACAAAAGTGTTGACCACTTACCAATAGTACGTAATAGCATTTTTTATTCCTTTTATTCCACTTGCGTTTCTATCTATATCATGTTCCTTGGACATATTATTTGAGTGTTTGTACAAGACAATCGCAGTATTGTCATCATTTGCTCTTAACTTCTTTATCATATTTTTTTGTGAATGTGGGTGGATTCTCAGAGCAGGAAGTCTAATCGTCCGCTTACAATCTGCTACCTGTACACAGTTCCAAACTGCTTTGAAAGCCATGGACTCTGCATGACCATTGATCTTTTATCATGTTAAGCAAGAGCCACTCACTAAAATGCTTTTTGAATTTCTAAATGCTTTTATAAGATCTCGTTTAATTCTGATTTGTTGTCAGTATCATACAATTCTTGTATTATCCGTATCATTTCTTGATGTATGGGAAAAGTCTCTTGTTCCCAGTCTTGTTTACTTTTATGTAATTTAAATGTGGACAGACTATTTTTTTCTGTGCTGCATGATTTTTAATGTAAATTTCTATAAGCATTTCATACATTTTTTTGCATACATTGTCCAGAAGAGTACAATAAATTCTGCATGGTTTACCTTATTTGTGTTATTTTTCTTCACTCTTCAACTTACGTGTCTTCACAGTAAAATTAATTAGTGTCTCTGAAGTACAACTTCTTGTGAATTACATTCAGGTCAAATTACAAGAAAAGAGAATGATAAAAATCACTTCCAATTTATTATATTATTATTTTGAAAGAAGTTGGAAGTTGAACCAAACATTGAAATTTTAACTCATGAACATATAGATGTACCCAGACAGGCTGTGGCTGGAAAGATCTTTCTTTGAGATTTATGATGCATGGGACATAAATTTAAAAGATTTAAGATACCTGATGTAAACTGTAATTAGCTGGGACCAGCCAAATCAGCAAAAAATTCTCCGGGATTACGTACAGCTGATGATGGCAAGTTGAGCTCCGTTTTTCTCTTCTTAATTTTTTTGCAGGATACTTCTACTTCTTCTATGTACTTAATATTCCAGAATTTCACATGAGCCCCTGCAGCAGCGGCAGATGCAATTAAAGTGCCGTCGGTGGACACATCTAGACATTCTACAGAGAAGTCGTGTTGTCCAACAATTCCAAGAGATTGATGTGGAAACAAATGATTTGCCCTAAAAGAAATGAGGAACCCTTTTAAACAGTCCATAGCACCATCAACATCTGTTTGATGCAAGTACATTTGGAGATAAATCAAAATCAAAGTGGCAACAACTGTGAAGAAACACAGTAACCTGAACTTGCCTCAACTTTCCATCTTCCCATCCAGTCACAGCAACAGTTTCCGTGACAGGTAACATGCAGCTAATAGGTTGCTTCAATCCAGTGAATTCATCATTATGAAGCCCAAACTCTCCCCAAGTGAAAAGGTACATTGTACCTTTGGATGAGCCCGCTACAAGTTTAGTGTCGTGACGGAAAAGTCCTAAACATGTGAAATCATGTTTGTATTCCTCAGACTGGAACAAGGGAAACAAAAGAGTGTGAAGATCAATGCAATGCAAAGGTGGCAGAGCAAAAACTAAAAGAAACAAAAATAATATGAGAAGAGTAAGACCTTACCTGAACCTGCATTTTCCTTGCATTCAGATTGATTGAAGTAATTGTACCTCCACTAGCTACAGCTAAATACTTCTTATGATCAGTAGAAACCATTGCACTCACAATGTCTTCCATCACGCGTACAGAAAAAATAGGCTCTTTTTGCCTTGTATCCCACACTAAAAATTGCATGAAAATTATTTTAAAACATTAAGCAAAATAAATAAATAGACAATACACAAGAATAAACAATTGTAAATTTCAGAGTTTTTTACATTTAACGAAGCCTTCTTCACAACCGGAACAAAATCTGTGCTCATCTAAAATGTAAAGAGTATGTATAGGGGAGCTGAAACAAATTTCCGATTTTCAATCATGGTACAGATACGAAAACAGAATCTTTTCAAAGACAAGTATTAAAAAAATAACACACCTATGAGCTTTGTCCCAGACATTAGTTAGCTTTCCTGATTCTAAATCTGTTACAAGAATAGATTTATCTTTAGAGCATGAAACGAGACTCTTCCCATCTTTACTGAATTCAACATCCCGAACAGCCTTCATGTGCAATTCATGAGAACTCCTGAGATCACAGGCCTCATCAGAATATTTGTACCTGCAACATCACGAAGAGATTTTTATGTTTGAATATGAAGATTAAGGAAATGCAAGTGCTGAAATTGGCTTCATGAGATGTGTGGTCTCACAGACTTACACTGATATATCTCCTGTGTATGTCCCAACAGCAATGATGTCCTCCTCTGGATGGAAGGATAATGCAGCAACTCCATCATCACAAGAAATAGGGGGTGGACAATTTCTGTGTTTTTCTCGGGCACGAAGTATGGCTTGAACTACATCATCATCATCGTCGTCATCATCTCGGCCTGCAGCCAGCTCAGCCAACTCCTCAGGGAGATGCACCGGTAGAGCTGAAATTGTGAAATGGAGTATAGATTGCGCTTAAAGCTTTCAGAGCAGCAGAGGAGATAATTTTCTGAAACAGTTATGAGTTGATCTAACCATCACCATGACAGAAGCTAACAGAAGATAGGCAGTTTCATTAACTTCCTAGTTTGGTTTGCAACCTTACATGTTAGCTTGCACAATAGTTCTAGGGAAGGGAGAGCCCAGGGTAAATTTTTCAAACTTTCAAATGATAACAATTGATTTCTGTTCAATTTTTGAAGCCATTTAATGAATTTAACAATTACAGGAAAATAAAAATAAAGATACTAGAAACAAAACACATAGCATATGAACTGCAACACTATTTACAGCATAATTAAAAATATAAAATAAAAGGCAAACTTTTATCACTTTAGAGTGAAACTTGACACAGATCTGAAATCATAAGATGTTTGGTCCTCCCTGAAAATCATGGAATAGACAGAAACATGAACCAAAATCATTTTTTTATTTTATGTGCTGTGTAATAAAAACTGATCAATTCACATTGAGATTCCCATTAACAATCTGAGCAGAAGCCAGACAGGGAAAGTCAAAGTCCACATAAAGTTTAACTCAACAGCACTGAAGCCTTGTGATAACAACCATAATACTAGTTCTACATTAGGTGAATAACTATTTCCAACGAATCACAGACAACCTTAACACTAGAACAAATAAATTAACAGTTCACATCACATTCTGTGGATATTTGCAAGGTAAGTTCTGAAATCTTATGAGCTCTTCAGTTTTCAGTAAGCGCCAATGCAACAGAGCGAAAGGGAACAATAAGACAGAATATGTTTATTAAAATAAAAAAGAGATAAGATGGAGGAGAGTAATACACAGGATATGCATAATGCATAATGAAAAGTTTTCAATAATTTAAGTTCAAGGGCAATGGAAGACTGTACTGTGTAAAATAGTTCCAAGCAGCTCTTCCAGAAAAATTACAAAATAAAAGACTGTATTTGGAAATCATATTAAGAGCAGAGTCCCATCTTGCGTCACACAATGCAGGAACAATTTACATTACTCTTCTCTCTCTCCGGAATGAACTGAAGTAATAAAATAGGATAATGACTCCTGCAACTCTTCTATGGCAGAGAGTAGACGGTCCGACGATGAGTGCCTTAGTGGACATGGATCAGACTGATGACAGTTAAAGCTAAGAACTAAAGTTTGATGCATTTCTTCTAAGACATTTCCCAAGCCAACCAAATGAGATAGCATTTCGTTCAAGATGGATGACACTTGCAAGGCAGGTTCTGGAGAAAAAAGTATGTTGTCAATCACCACTAAATAAGAAAGCTTAATTTCTTTATAAGAAAAAACTTTCTAATTGTTGAACAAAAACTTCGTTTGAAAGTTCAAATCAGGAAAAGAAACAGAAAATTGTTAGGTATGGAATCTACACTCCAAAAGTACAATATAACACATGTATAACAGCTTGAAATGATCTACAACAGAGCACGCCAAGTCAAATGCAGAAAAAGTCAAAGCGTACTCCTCAGCAAATAGATACTTTCTTTGTTAGTCTATAAGCTTCACTTTCCAATGAGCAACATTAAAAGACTATCTGAAGCTGTTGATTTCTAATAAAGCCAAGACCAAGAAGTCAAGCAGCCAAAGATGTAGAAAGGCTTTATCCCCATTATAACTCTCTTGGATGGTAATTAATCAGTGAACAGCTTAATACAAAAAGCAGAACAGTTATCATGCACAGCAAAAGTTGAAATAACAATAAGTAATACAATGTCATGGAATGGAGAATTAATTGTGGAATACCAATACAGGACTAATTGCAAACTTCAGTCTTATTACCACCTAACTAGATTTAAAAAAAAACGAAGAAAAGAAAAAAAATATGAAAAACCCTCCACCAGAAATAATTCAAATTTGAAACAGTTCAAAGAAATAATCTACATTGCAAAACCATTAATGACAGATAATCTGATAATAAACCTCTCGCAGAAGCAATAAAGAAAATGCATGCAGATATCCCAAGGAGACAGGAATCATGTCTATCAATTTGGTAATTACTTAATTCAAGACTGTCAGATAAGTGCTCGCATTATCCTTACCTTCATTCGCTGCGCTGTTTCCCTCCGAATCATCAGAAACATCATTGTCCTCAGAATTGGAGTCCGACATCGAGGAAATATCTGCTGAATCCATTTCATCTGCATTGGCTGTTTCACGAAGACTCCCCTCATCATCTGAATCTTCTTCTAAGTCGTCAGCATCAAGAAATTCTTCACTCATATTCCCCTGTCCTGTAGACTGTGCTGCAGTATTCGCTTCACCCATTTCATCTGAGTCACTTCCTTCAGAATCTATCATGACATCATTGTCTGCACTGTTGAAACTCGAATTAGAGGCCGGTTCTAGTTTTTGTTGAGGCATGTCAAGGACCTGGACGGCTCCTGGATAAGGCAAACATTAACTGTTAGAAAGTGATCACCGTTCTAACCACAAAAAAAGAAAAAGCATTGTCTTCACGTGGTAAGCAGGTAATGAGGAGGAGTGACAACGACATAGGCATAGAGGGAAAAATAGGAAATCGGGAAAGTAACTAACCTGAAATTTATTGGAGGAGGGGACTTCCGTAGAGTTTGATTGAGTTACCGATTTCAGGCGTGTTCAGGAGCAACAAACCGTACGTTGTTCGTCGTGAAAAAGAGAACAGAACAGATGGCTCTGAAGTACCAACAGAACAACAGAACCAAATTCTGAGTCGGCTGTGTACATGTGAACTTTATAAGAAGACTCAAAATATAAGACGTGCTGAATAGAAGATCTCAAGTACAGCTTTATAAGCCAATTTCACTCATTTCTTACATGCCTCAATTTTTCTTTCGAGCTTTAACTTTTTTGTAGTTGGTAACATGAAAATTCTACAAAGCCTGACAGCAGCTGACAGCTGACAGCAGAGCAGAAGAACAGTAAGCTATCTCGATGATAACTTAATTGTTGATTTTTGGCTTCGTCTTTTCCTGTCTTTTGATTGCAATCAAGAATAATTTTTTGCTAATAGTTGTGGTTATTAAACATTACAATTTTCATACCGTTATGGCAAATAGCTACTATTTTGTAATAGTAGGACACAATGATAACCCCATATTTGAAATGGACTTTCCACCTTTACCCAAGGAACAAAAGGTATTTGAGCAGTAATTCCGGAAAAAGGCAATTCTCGGAAGTTCATTTTGCTGATGTGATAAGTGCTCGTCTTATGGGTCAGCATCTATGTTTTTGTTTTTTATTTTCTCTTATGTTGTTTCCACAGAAGGAAGATCATCGCCATCTGAATGAATTTGTAGCCCACGCAGCTCTTGATTTAGTGGATGAACATATGTGGAAAACTAGTGGAATGTATCTAAAATCTGTCGACAAGTTTAATCAATGGATCGTATCGGCTTTTGTGACAGCGAGCCGAATGAGATTTATTATGGTACATGACACGAAAAATGAGGATGGAATCAAAAACTTTTTTATGGAGATGTATGAAAGTTATATCAAGGTAAGTTTCCAATCATTTGGGTAGAGGAAATCCTACTTTACGATATCTGTTCATCTATTAGTATTATGTCTTCTGTTTGCAGTACTCAATGAATCCATTTTACTCAATAAATACACCAATTCAGTGCCCAGCATTTGAGAAAAAAGCTTTATTTTATAGCCGGAAGTATCTTACTGGCTGAAATTTTGAATCAGTTTAGTTCCTCAATCATCTCTTTTCTACTTTTTGTGTGATTTGGAAAAGCAGTAAAATGCTTGTTTATGTCAATGTTAAAGTTTAACAATTTTTTTATGCAATTCAAATTGCACACATTC
Source organism: Aptinothrips rufus (assembly GCA_902196195.1). Lineage (NCBI taxonomy): Eukaryota > Metazoa > Arthropoda > Insecta > Thysanoptera > Thripidae > Aptinothrips > Aptinothrips rufus. The sequence continues at coordinate 1,494 of CABIKL010000052.1, read as the reverse complement.
CTATTTATAATTATACATTTTTTACAAGTACTTAGCTTTGTCTCTACATAGGCATTAAGAGGTCCCACCTCCGGGGGGTTTGCCCTGTATTGTTTTTATTTCTTTTTGTATTATATTTTATCACTCAATTGTCAATGAGATAGAAAGAAGAGGAGTCTTTGTTTCAATAAATTGAAGTAAATTATGATGAGTCCAGAAATACTTTTGGTCATAATTAGTCCTTTCTTTTTAATTTTGTATGAGTTTGCAACAAATTCCAAGAAATTTGTATGCATGACAAAAACTAGAAAATTCATGGGGTTCAGTCGTAATTTGACAAGAATTCGAGTGCATTTTTGTTCAAATGTGACAAAATTCCTGAATATTGGAAATAAATAATGCGGAATTCAGTTCCATTTAAATTGAATTTCGCGTCTAAATCTCTGTAAAATAAATTGAAATTGAAGTATTTGTTTATCAAAATACAAGCATAAGCTATCCATCGCTCGCAAAATTGCATCGAACCGACATCGTTTAGCCCACATTTCTCACGAGTTGGATGGCCAAGCAGAGCAGGGAAGTCCAAAAGCCAGTTTTAGAAATCTTGGAAGTTACGTATGTCATTCGTTTTATCCTCGAATATCAACGATTTCATTAGTACCTATTTTTTGTCCCTCACAACTAGTATGCGGCTACGACGTGCCTTGTTTGTAAAAGTCAGGAGAAATCTACATTTACGTCAGGGATTTGTCAAAGAAACGTCAGAGAATTTGAACGCCGCGGTCTTGTAACATCTTGAATCATGCCTGAATATATGCTTCTTTTTTTTCTCATTTGGAAAAGAAGTGGTGATCGTCGTGGGAAGCACTACCTCCAAGGTCAAGTGCGGTGCAGCCCGCGCCGAATGACGTTCGCAGCCAGATATGATTTAACGGTTCGACATTGATTCGACAGACAGGTCTGGACACTTGCTCATTCCAGGATGTCTTCGGACGTCTTTTGGACGCCATGTCCGATTGACGTCTTTTAGCGTCCAGGCAAATAGTCTCACTTCTTGGACACGCGTCCTTGTACTGTCCATTCAGACAATATTGAACTCACTTCGAAAAGCCACATCGGTCCATCTGCGTCTTACGAAAATCTTTTTCTCTCTTCCTTAGTGGGATTCGAACCTCTTACCTTTCGATTACGTTTCTGGGACGATGATCACTGCGCTGTCGATGACTGCTGATGGGAGTTAAGACTGATTGGGTTCTTAATTCGAGTCCTAGGAGTGTCCTACTGTGTCCAAACGTTGTCTGAGACAGTCCAGTGATGTCCGAGGCTGTCCTATAGTGTCTAGAGGTTGTCTACGACTTCCAGCGCGTCTAATATTGTCCTACGGTGTCTTTAGTTTGACTTGAGTCAAGTCAAAATGAATGAGGAAATGTGTACACATCACACACTAACGGGGTGCGTACTTTTTATTGTGCTTAATTTGTGCACAAACGCGTTGTGCACAAGCTGATATTGTGC
>CABIKL010000051.1:0-36010 GCA_902196195.1 Aptinothrips rufus | reverse complement strand
GGGGGGGCGATCCGCCATGGCACAGTAAATACATGCGGATCATAGCTCAGCATACCGTGGAGGGGAGCGGAGACGAAAAGTAGAAGTCTAAAAACGGAACGAACAAACGGTAGCCAATCAGTTGATTCGACAGCCGCCAATCGAAAACCGGCTCTGACCATGTGCTTTTATTTTAGTTTCGTTTCCTTTTCTTTTTGGCGCCTGTCACACGGGTGAGCTACACAGCTAATACAATGGGGGTGGGGTGAGGGGGAGGGTGCCTTGAAATGTTTAGTCAACAAGCTATGATGCTGTGATTCCACTTCATTTTGCCGCTTCAGGAACTGCATCTGGTCGAACTGAAGTGAGAATGATGGAGCTTGGATATTTAATTTTGAAAGCTCTCTCTGGCACACGGTGTTGTTGCTGGAGGGGTAGTGAGGTCCTGGTGCCACGGATTGCCGGGCACATTGTGCAGGCTGACAGGACCGAACACGCCGAGCAGGGCGCGGTCGCGTGACAATCCGCCACTCCAACTTCCTTCTGCACAATTTCGAAATCCAATATCAGGCCTCATGGCGATTGTCTGCGATGGCTGATAGGGGGAGGAGATTCACCCGGCCCGAGAACTTCATCCTCACGAGACCACTGGCGCGAATAACGGCAAATATCTGCCGCTGGTCGTGATGGGCTGCACGCCCCGCCCCGCCCCGCCTCGCGAGTCTTTCACGCGAAGCACTTTTCTTTCGCCCCTCCCATCCCATTGATCTTGCAGCTAACAGAGAAGCAGGTGAAACGGAATCGCGCCACCGACCCGACCCGACCCCCGACCCGACCCGACCCTGTCTGACCTGACCCGACCCGACTCGACCCTGTCTGACCTGACCCGACCCGACCCGACCCTGTCTGACCTGACCCGACCCGACCCGACCCGACCCTGTCTGACCTGACCCGACCCGACTCGACCTACGCCCTCCACCACACGGCAAGCTGTCACGGACGTGGTGAGCCTCTGGTGTCTCTTCTCTTCTCTTCTCATCTCATGTCGAGGCCCTGTGTGTTGTGCCAGGTGAGCCGGCCGGACCCCTGTGAGTTCTGCGTGTGTCTGGACGGCGAGGTGTTCTGCTGGTGGCAGGACTGCCCGCCCTCCTCGGCCCAGGGCCCGTGCCGCGGCCGCCCCGCCTTCAGCAGCTGCCAGGACGAGCCGCCCGCCCTGCCGGCCGCCCCCGCCCCCGGCCCTGGCCCCGCCTCCGGAACCGCCCCCAGCAGCGCCGCCGCCGAGTTCTCAGCCGACGTGGACGGTAAGCCCAACACGATTTGGACGGGAAACATTTGTCGGTCCCCCGAAGGATCAGTTGGTGTTCCGCGGTCTGCCTGGAATATGAGCGGTATTCCGGATATCTGTCGGATCATACGAGGTATTCCGTAAGGACGTAGCGTGAAAAAAATTTCGGGGGGTGCTCTTGTAGTGGTGGTTACCTATCGAGACTTCAAAGCGAAAACCAACCAACCAACCAACCATCCACCAGGAGTTTTAGATTCCCCAGGGGTTCAGATGGCCGAACCATTCGGCCCCAAGTTCTAGCCCCGAACGCCAAACCATCCTTCGGGCCCGTCAGTTTGGGAAGGATCCCCGAGGGCCCTGCGGGCCATGCGGGCCCTCTGCGACCATTTCGGGGGGGCCCCATGGACCCTACGTCCTTGGCTTCAGTAGTGTTCCGCAATATCTCATCACCGATTTCGGAGGTGTTTCCCCTTCGGTACACTCACCTCCAGTGCCTCACACAGGGACTCTGACCGATGGTTTGCTTCGCTCGCAGCAGACCTGCCTCTGACGGGCAGCTCGCCCACCACTCCACCGGAGGCCGCTGGGATGGACTCCACCTCGGCGTCGAGGGGCCTGCACCTACAACCCACAGGGGCGGGCCAGACCGCGGGCCAGGCTGACAACCTCACCAGCAACCCGCAAGCGGTGCTGCCAGGTAATGTTGTAGGGCATCGAGCAACCCGGAAAAATAAAATAAAAAAAAATTCGTTTGAATACTGTGTTTTGGGGGATATAATGAAAATTTGCTTGGGATTTTAATTTATTTGACTTTCTAAAAAATTAGCGCAACCAATTTCCCCTCCTCAGTCCAAGCTCAAGCTAGAGGCGCGCTTCGGGATCCTTCGCGGGGCACTCCACTCCACTCATCGCCTACTGTTGCAGGGGAGGCGGTGAGCTCGAGCACAGAGGCGGCGTCCCCCGCCAGCCCAGAGGACAGCAGCAGCAGCAGCGGCGGCGGCGGCGACAGCAGCAGCGCGGGCCAGGCCGGGCCCGCGTCCTCCCCCGCCCCCGCCAGCACGGCGAGTGCCGGCAACGCGACGACCACGAGCACGCCCACCACCACCGAGCTCCTGTGCCACGTCCTGGGTGAGTGAGTGAGCTAGGCCAGGCCACGGCCAGGCCGGCAGCGTCTGGTGGGAGGGAGCGAGACAGCACGTGTTGCTGACGTGTATTGCTTGCAGGGAGCACGTACCGCGTGGGCGAGGTGCTGCCGAGGGACACCGGCTCCTGCCTGCAGTGCGAGTGCAGCCCCGTCGGCAGGGTGACGTGCTCGCCCAAGGACTGCCTCTCGGTGCGCGAGGAGGAGGACGTCTACCAGCCCGCCAGCAGCCTCGACATGTTCGACGTGGACAGCTTCTAGTAGACGCCAGCGCGTTGCCTTTGACTGACAGCCCCGACCCGACAGCCTCAGTGTTGGCGCGGCGTGGCGCGGCGTGGTGCGGCGTGGTGCGGCGTGGCGCAAAACAAATCGACGAGTTCGGCAGCCCCTGCGTTTGCGTTCATGCGTTTGTGTGTGTGTGAAAAAGAGAAAGAAAAAGGGGGGGGGGATAGGGAGGGAGAGAGAGGGGGAGGGGGGGGGGGGGGGGGTTGATAAGTGAGTGCGTGAGTGAGGTAGCGAGAAAAAGCGTGCGTAATGCGAGACTGTGCAGGGAGTTCCTGATGACGCACTCCAAGGAGAGGGCGTCTCCCATGTCATGAAACTTCACATGGGAGCAGGGGGAAGTCCCATGCCCATTCCAGGGATAGCCGACAGTAGAAGAGAAATAAGAAATGGTGCTCACAGCGCGTGACGCAGTGAGGGCTGTTTCTTATTTCTCTTCTTCTGCTGCAGGCTATCTCTGTAATGGCCTATGGTGATTCGGGACACATGTGCCAAGCCGCAAACACGTCCAAGAAATTCTAATGTAAAAGTCATGAGAAAGTCAACCTTTATACGGATAATGCTTGACAATACGCCCTTGCTCTATGGAAAATTTGCAAATTTGCAACCACAGTATTATTGTGACGGTAATTCCAGCTATGCTTCCTTTGATTTTGGCCAATAATCGCATGAAACCAAGCATAGCATATCACAACATTTTTCAAACTGATTTTCAATAACATTTAGCGAAAGTGAGTGAAAGTTTTTGAGCAACATAGTAGTCTGTTTCTTTCTCAAATCATATTAATTAGCTCTTGAGGATGAGAAGGCTGGCGCTCTGAACATATGAAGATAATATAGGTGCAAGATTCAAAAATGAAGAAAAGGTAATTCGATAGTCGACAAAAATTGACTCTTTCTTGTTGTTGAAATTTCGCTTTAGAGCACAAGTGATAATAATATAAAAAATAAAATTTAATCTATGTATCGCTTTTTAAGGCCATTATTACATAGAGATTTTTTGGGGGTTTTATTTTGAGAAATATGTGGCTTGCAAGTGTTGATCGCATTGCGGCATGTTTGAATGAGTTGTACATATATAAAGGAAGGAAAGAAGGAAAACGAACACAAAGATTTTGGTGGCCATACCAAATTAAAATTGAAAATTTGAAAAAAAGAAAGACAAAAAAAACTGTTTTGCATGAGAAGAGGAATGTATTCAAACTGGGAATAAGTGCAAGCCCTCTGCACTTTCTAAAAAATATTATATTCACTTCAATGAGCATTGATGAGGGTAGGCCTACTCATTAATAAAATTGAGAGTTCCATTTGCGGGAATATGAAACCATGCAAATGATGTAGAACTATGCATTTCATATTACTTTCACATATCCTTTTCCTGAGTTGTACACTCTGCTCTGATCAAAGTGTAAAAACTATGCACATAAAAAAAATGTATGCTTTATCTGATGCTTTTTTCCAAGTTACCATCTTACATATCTAGTAGTAAGAATGTGCCCATAAACAATATTTTCCCATGTGCCCATAAAAGATCATTTTGTGTACTCATGACGTGACAATAAATTCAAACTTTGGCGGAACCCTTCAGCAGGAGTCTGATGAGAGTTGACTGAAAAAAGTCCTCACATACAGGTGCAACAATAACCATTCATGCCTCAAATACACAAAATTATGTACAAATTGGAAAGTGAATAGAATAGTTTTGCAAACATGTTGATTAATATTACGAGCGTGAAAGCTTGGGGCTATTGAGAGCATTGAGCGTAAAGTCAGAACCTGACTGCCGTTATTTCAATTCCTATTGTTCTCCATTGAATAGCAAATTTCTAAAAATACTTTGATAGCAAGATGGGATTTTAAATGATTGTCGAGGCAACATTTCTTTTAATTTCTGTTCCTTTCAGTAGAAAAAGTAATTAATTTTGATAAAATGTTGTTCACAATTGATTCAGTTTTGACGAATATTAAGTGAGGCTTCATTTCCCTGTAATGCAACCTTTTAGGTCCATGCTTAACCAAGTTCCAAGTGTGAAAGAAATCTACTGTGAGTTTTGGTCAAATTTTGGATCTGATCTGGATGCAAGACACAAGCTGAGAAGAATCCTTTCTCCTGGCAGTGCGTTCAAACAAGAAAAATTTAAATTGACTTTACAACCAGATAGTCTTTTCTCCTTAGTCAAAGTTCAATTCAAATTACTGTAGATGTGAACAGAAAATTTATTTTTTAAATTTATGAGGATTTGTTGTCTTTTATTTTATGGACATAGTTTTTCATTCTTTGTTCTTAAAACTGATCTTAATTTTTAGTCCTGTTGGCAGACTGGAGAAACATTTTATGGGCACAACTATGAACATAAACCCTGATAAAGTAATGTTTATTTTGGTGTTGAATTTTTAGAAAATAATGTATGAATCTCAAGAAATAAGTTCGTCACAAGATACTCACTTAAAATTTGTGATATACAGAAACGAGTTTTGTTTTTCTTCTTCTCACATTGGCTTCTTCAATCTCTGAAGATTTTGAGGAACAAATTTTCAATTTTAAATATTCTATATTTGCTATTGGAGATACCAAACTCATTAGAAAAATCTTTGAGTATGCTTTTTCAGGCAAAATTTAGATTCTATAGCAGATGTTTGAAATGTCTTCCAAGCAAAGCTTTTAACTTGGTATCACTATCACAATGTGTGAAAGTCCAAATATCTTTTCTTTCATTTTCTGTTTCTGTTTTTGCTGACGTTTGCTTTGCTGCTATGTTTGATTAATGATTTGTACAGGTAACCAGAAACTTAAAAGTAGAGCACTAATGTTTAAAACATAGGTTCATTGTGATGTAAGTTCTGGAGAATAAATTGAGATTGGAACATATCAAAATTATTTTACTCTTTAGTTTATTCCTCCTTATCCAGCAACTTTAGGCACAAAGTAGTATTTTGATTTAAGATAAAGACTTTTTAAATGCATGGGAGCAAAACATGTGTGGTTTACTTGCAATTTACTGGCTTAGCATAGTGAAGATATCACTGTCATTTTTAAGAGCAAAATTTCAAAACCTCTGCTTTTTTAACATCCAAGGCTTTCTGTCTCAGTGAATTCAACATGGTCATCTCTTCAAGCCTTTAAATTGGCGACAAAGAAAATATATCTCAGCAGAATCTTTCCTGCTAGCTGGAGGCTTGACTACATGAACATGTTCATAAAATCGTTCCAAATCTTGAACTAATGCTGATGACTGTCCACCATTCCATATTTTTGCAAGGAATGTCCCACCTGGCCTTGAGACTTCAAGAGCAAAGCGTAGGGCTTGGAACACTAAATTTATGACACATTCATGATCTAACGCCGCTACTCCACTGGCATTTGGAGCCATATCACTCATGAAAACATCCACTAAATTCCCATCAAGAAATTCACGAATTTTTTCCTGGGAACTTGTGTTTGTGAAATCCATAGGGCTTAATAGTATTGCTCCTGGTATAGGATGGATTCTAATTAAATCAATTCCTATGACAGTTCCAACACTGCAGTCAATGTCTGTAACGTAAAGTAGCTTAGTCATTATGCAAAAAATAATAGAAGCAAACAGCAAATTTCATTGTATTTGCAATTATATTTTGACAAAGTTTGGGTAACCAGCGTGCGGAGATAATTTTACCTTTCTGATCAGCATTACAGCGTCTTGCAGCCACTTGAGTCCATCCACCTGGAGACGCTCCGCAATCAACAACTGTGCAACCAGGCATCAAAAATTTGTACTTATCATCCATCTCGATTAACTTGAATGCACTTCGAGACCTATAAAAAAAAATTAAGACAGTTTTAACAGCAAGCATTTTGTATTAACAGTTGTTGCATCGGCGATGGTAAGATATAAGAAATAATCTCTCCTTTTGGGGGGGATTTTTTCTTCTTTTTTTTTGTGATAACCTACCTATAATTTTCTAACTTCGATTTCTCCACATAGGGGTCTTTGCATTGCCTCACAAGCCATTCTTGAGAACTTTTCTTGCGTCCCTTCAGCTTTATCACCGAGTCTTTGCACAGAGGCACACACACACTGAAGGAACGGAGGTTAAATCCCTTAAACATGGCGAAATTATTCCCTCATAAAATTCCCGGTAACCTTTTCGTCACCGTAAAAGAGAATAAAACGTCAGACCACTGACAAGAACGTACTTTCGTGACGAATCGTACGGGTAAAAAGGAAATACCACATATTTTGACGGTAATTCAGACGACGCCGAAACATAAACAGACTAGCAGAAGGGCTTGACCATCAATAAATTTCTCATCATGCTGCTTGCGCAGTGCTTGCGTGCGCGGGTTTGTTTGAATTAGTTTGCATTGGGCCTTAAACACAACAATGTGCATTTGAACTTCAGGAAACTGATGAATGGGAAATTAAAATGTTTTGTATAGTCGTATTATAAATCATTTATTGGAAATAGCACTTAAAACAACAGGGTTTAAAAATAAAAAATGACAACAAAATCACATAGAGAATAAATCACATTTTCTTCACAATAATTTCAAACACATAAAAATTGTCTACAACGTCAGTACAAAGTACATCAAAGGTCATGCATTAATTAGGTCTACACAACCTTCTTACATATTTCAGCAAAAAATACTGAGCATTCAGATTAAAATATCCTGTTCCTATTCTTTGCTCTTTGTCTTGAATCCATCACAATAAGTAGATGACCCCTCTTGCAACTTTCTTCATGTGAAAATTAACAAATAACCTATGAAAATATAGAAACAAATACTCTATTGTGAGATTTCTCAAATGCTTCCCTGGATTACAGAAAGACAACCACAAACGAACAGTCTTAAAAAGTCTAAAAATCTGAGATTAAATAAAAAGATAAATTTCCCACTTAGGTAGAAAACTTTATTCTAAACTGACAGGAATTTACCTTCAGTTAAAATAACAGTCCAATTATGTAAATTGTAAGGACATCAATGGCCTTAGTCTATGCACTGAAAGCAAGTTCTTTTTTCTTCTTGAACCACTTGTTTTTTTGTTTAGAGCTGCTTGTTTTTATACGACTAAGAAGACTTCGAAAGCCCACATCTTTGTCAGACTTACGAGCAAGTTCAATGTCGATATCACAATTATTCTGAGGTTTAAAAGCATCCCACTGATCAACTGAAGCCTCCTCAGTTGAAGCAGACTCAATGCTGTTGCCTGGATAGAAGGTTGAAGGATCAGACATTCGCACAATAGCAGTCTGTCCATTAGATGGTGGATCAACAATTGTGCTGATTTCACTAGAATTGACTTCAGTGATGGTACATCTGTCAAGATAAATGCAAGCACTTAATCAGAGACAATAAAATTAAAATTAAAAAATACATTCATTGAGAAAGTCTTGGAATGAACCATACACAGAACAGAGTATCACTCACCTCACTTGGGTATGTATATTATGGCCCATTATAGCCTCTCTTTTTGAGTCCAAACCTCTTGGTGCACTCATGGAAGCCTGAACAGAGACCTTTAATCTGTTCCAGAAGTTCCCAAATAGCTCTGTTCGACGATAGTCCAAAAAACATAAATATCTTATCTCGATGGGAAGCTCGCATTGCGAGTATACACATGGTATTATTTTCTTTTTTTGATGCTCTGAAAATTTGAAAAGAAAAAAGAAAGAGACAGAACAGATTAATTGAAGAGGCATGGAAATTTTTATACAGTCAATGAAAACTAGAAGAAAAGATTACTAACCAATGCTTAGTGCTTGAGCAAATGTCAAAAAGAACTTATTTTCTTCACTGTTGAAAAAGTGAGGAGAAAGAATCACAATAAGGCTTGAACATCGCTCTGCAATCAATTTCGTAACAGCTTTGAATTCAAAGCCAACACCAGCCAGTATACTGTGTTTGGCACACACCTGATATGAAAAGGTAGGATTAAAATACAATATTATGTCTCCATTATTCCAAAGGCAAAATTTTGTTTCATCACAAAGCTGTTGCAGTAAGTCATACCCTTAAGTGATATTCATTTTGAAGTTTAGCAATCATTACTGCAGCAAAATCTGTATCTTCATCTGCATACAAAATGAAAGCATCATATGTATCAAGCGGTAGACCTCGCCTAAACTGCTCCATATCATCTGAAAATATCAATGATTAGTAGAAAATTTGCGAACAATGATAAATCTGAAACATGACAATAAACCTCTAAAAGATGTATAACTTATACCTGTTGTAAGACAATTATTTTCAAATGAACTCTTGGGCTCTTCCACAAGAGGTTGTATTTGAAATGATCTGGAGACATAGTCTTCAGCATCTTTCACTACAGAACAAGAGAAAAAAAAAAACTTAAGATGAGAAAAATATTCATAAATGAGGAACAAAACTGCCAATTTAACTTTAAACACATACTCATCATTTCTGCAGTATCATCATAGATATCCCAGCGATCTAATTGACCAAACATATCCTGCAGCTCTTGAATTGACGGTCTTTTCTTGCCTTTTGAAATCCTTTCCTTGTCCCATAACTTCAGAATATCAGAAATCGGATTCTTAGATTGAGTTAATGAGTAACTATTCACTTCAGTAAAATGAGCTATTCCTCGCCAATCCCTGAAAAATACAATAGAAGCAAATTAGTAAATGATACAAAAATATAAAGAGCCAACTTGAAAAATGAAAATTCAAACCTTGGAATATTTCCCTCATCGGTTGGTAAGACTCTCAATTTATTTAGAGCAATTTCAAGTTCATTCCTCGTTGTGTCCCTTAGTGCAGCTATAGGCACATCAGACAGGTCAATTTCTGCTACTGACAGCGACATCTGAAACCAAAATGATTTGCAGGTGGTTTAACTGCTTCCTTCTCCCTTAGTAAGATGTTTTCAGCTCGCTTTCGGCCCCTGATATTGTGAGGACTTTACGGTTAAGTATGTGTCATCTTCCGTATATTCAATTTTCAAGTGAGTTTCTCTACAAACTAACATCGCGACACAGCATTGGTGCCTCATCACAATGATCACTCTAGCGCAGCTTGTTTGAACCCAATGGCTGCACAGCTGACTGTTGCTTCTCATCTTCAGTCCGAAACCTATCAATAGAGCCTTAATATCCTGATCTTCTCCCCCTTTGCAAAGTAAAATTAATTTTTCACTGACAGCCTATCAGACAGGATGTTCATGAGCAGATCTGCAAAAATTGCATACTTATTTTGTCGCACTTGAAAACATAAAAATATTCAGAAAATCACCTATATTTGGCCTTAATGTTCCTACAATACCACTGGCAGAAAACGCACCAACACAACCTCTCCTAAAAGGAAACCAACTGGCTAGACACTCACCTTCCACTCCTTTGCGGATGAAAAATCAACAGTAGCCCTATGAAATGGTGTCAACCTGCTGGTCTCAACGATTATTAAACGGTTTAAAAACTACATAATATGTAAGGAAATGTTACGACTGGCAGTACCTGTTGCCAAACACACAATTGACCTGCAATTGACAAATTGCTTCCACACCACCACTACCACCTCCAGCTGACGTCATATCACGTGACGAAACAGTTGAAAACGTTGAAAACATTTGAACAGCTGAAGACTGATGCAAATAATTTGACCAGATTTGACTAACTCTGATGAAACCATAGAAACGTATTCATTTGGAACTTCCAAGCATACAATTAAGTTAGCATCATCAGAAATTTCATTTTTTTTTTAATAGCTGCAAGAATCTAGAACGAGCTGACAAAGTCGATAATGTAACGATCCATACTCCTCCCTCCTCCTCACCCCCTCTATTTACGTAACGCGCTGCGTAGTCGTAGTGCCCAAATCGCCCAAATTTCACGAATGAGCGTTCAGCTGCCCTTGTTCCAGTCTGTCTGCTGACTTCTGACTGCTAAAATTATGGCAAGCGAAATTTTGTCCAAGTCCTGCTGGGTGACATTGGGACATGTAAGTCTGAGGATTCGTTTCCAATAACTTATTTAATTTTCCAAATAAGCAATGCTGTGTTGCTTTATGTGTGAAAAGTTATGTCAGCAGCTGCAGCTGTGACTGCTACCGAACGATAATAACAATATTATTTTCAGCCATCAGCAAATAGAGTTATGAACAAAAAATCTTCGAAGTTTTAGTTTTAATCATGCACTTTGAAACTTCGTCATACTTGTTGAGTGCAGTTAATGTTCATGCCTAACCTTTTCTTTGTGCGTCTACCTAGTGAATCTTAATACTATGTCTTGAATTTCAGGTTCGCCGGATCCACTCTTCAGCAGCTGCTGGACAGCGACTGAAGAAGTTCCTGGTGTACAGATGGAACCCAGACAAGCCAGAGGAGAAGCCCTCGATGAAGGAGTACAATGTTGATCTTGACGCGTATGTTAACATTGAAATGCATAATGAAATATCATGAGAAACATTTACTGTGACTCTTAAAATGTTTATACTGAAAGAAATTCGTTTGAAAATTTGTATGTTATTGGCTTGACATTCAAAACCTTAAAATTAAAAATTTGATTGCATTTTGTTTTCCAGGAGTGGACCCATGGTACTTGATGCTCTTATCAAAATCAAGAATGAGATGGATCCTACCCTTACCTTCAGGAGATCATGCCGTGAGGGAATTTGTGGATCTTGTGCGATGAACATACAAGGCGTCAATACTCTCGCCTGCATCAGGTATGTACATTATTCCTGTTTCAAATCACAAGTATGATATGTCTAGTTTGCAATTAGTCTATTATCTTTTTTCTTGCTGCCAGTAACATTGACAAGAATCTCAACAAGCCCATGAAGATCTACCCACTTCCACACATGTATGTGGTGAAGGACCTCGTTCCTGATATGAACAACTTCTACGATCAATATAGGTCAATTCAGCCCTGGTTACAGCGTAAGAATGAGCCTGCTAGTGGTAATGCTCAGTACCTACAGAGTATTGACGACCGGAAGAAGCTAGTAAGTGAAACACGTGGTAATTGAAAATTGTATTATTGTAGAACACACATATCCTTCAATTGTGGCAAAATGTAATTTTTTTTGTTTTCACTTTTTGCTAAGGATGGTCTGTATGAATGCATCCTGTGTGCTTGCTGCAGTACTTCATGCCCATCTTATTGGTGGAATGGTGACAAGTATCTGGGCCCTGCAGTTTTGATGCAGGTTTGTGTCTCCAATTAAAAAAAATTCTTTTGACCCCTAAATACTTAAAAAGAATGTTTAAAAATTAATTATTTGCCTTATTTTTACTCTCCTGGAATATTTTGTTTAGGCTTATCGTTGGATAATTGATTCACGAGATGACTCAACAGACGCCCGGCTTGATAAGTTACGTGATCCGTTCTCTGTCTACCGGTGCCATACCATCATGAACTGCACTCGTACTTGCCCCAAGGTATTAACTTGCATTTCTTGCGGTGCAAAACTTCATGTTTTGTAAGTGCTCCCATTTATTCCTCTAATCTGTTTTTGATTTATTCTTCTAGGGTCTTAATCCTGGGAAAGCAATATCTGAAATTAAGAAACTTCTCTCTGGCATTGCGAAGAAAGAAAAGCCTGGCCTTGATACAGCAGCTCTGCACAACTAGTTCAATGACCTAGGATAAACTTAGGCATTTTTCCCAGTTTTTATGGCACAAATATTTAGCAACTACTTTACTTGATTCATGCTTCCCAAGTATGCCATAGCAAGTATAAGGTGTAATTTGTGTCTGCTGAAAACGTGCCTCTTAGTCAAATCTTAAAAGGAAATCCTAAATCATCAAATTTGTAAGATGTGTTTACCAGATTTTTTTCTTTCTAAATTTTTTTATTGTGTTGTTTTTTGTAAATTTTGAATTCTCACTTGAAAAATATTGTCATATATGCTTGGTTAAGTATTGTTTCTTTCTTGGTAAGGTATTGTTTTTCAAGGGTCTGCTAGTGTTGGTATGGCCAGTGAGCTCATTTACCTGTGATTGTACAGTTACATGAAGTATTTATTTCTGCTGTGTTCATTGTAATTGTTGGAGTTCCTCTATTTATTATTGAAATGAGAAAGGAAGTGAGATATATGTATAGATCTAATTGGTTTAGGAAACTGTAGTATTATGTTTTCATTTAATTTTCAGACGTTCCATCCCATTTTGCATTGCGAAACTGCAGAGATGATAGAATTCTAGCCCTCATCTACAGCACGAATTTTTTGAGTTGAAGAATAAAATAAATTATTCTACCTCAGACTGTTTTACTACTGAAACCACCAAATCCCCGATTGTTGCCCGAGGCATGTGGGTGGATCGGCGCGGGGCTCTGAGCATGCGCAGTGAGCACAACTTCTTATTTCTTCTCTTCTCGGCTACCCCTGGAATAGCCCATTCAAATACCGCTACTCAGCACTGATACTGGTCAGCAGTCAGGTCACTAACAGTTCTGACAGGCTGAGATAACTTGCAGGCCGTTTTGTTGACGTGGTCAGCTCCTTTCAAAGCTTTGCACTATCCGACAGAAAAAAAAACTTAAACACAGGCATTAGGCCATAATCCGAAATAATGCTGCTTCACTGACCAAAATCTTGGACAATATTTCGCCAATGGCTACGCCACTGCTGTTCCTGTTAGTGGCGGCTTGAGTGCGAGCGTGTACGTGACAGTGTACCGATGGTATGACAGCAGCGTAGCTTTTAGGGCGGATGGAGAAATGGTACGTCGCACGTCAGTATCAGTCGCGTCTACCGATAAGAAAATCGGAAGGAATGCGCAGGTTTTCCATTCACGATCATACATTTTAAGAAGAATGGACAGTCTGATCTAGCTATAGCTATCCTGGCAACACGTATCGCTGCCGATCCACGAGTACGATAACCCAACCCTAGTATCCTGTTGTTTACGTGGATGAGAAGTTGGAGTCGTGAGTTGTTTGTCGAATAAGGTGACATTCGTAGGGGAAGGTAGAATTGATTTTGACGCGTTTTCCTTTTATATGTGGATTTAAATCTGAAGTCGGGGCGGGGTCAAGTCTTAACCGGTTCTGTGTGGTCTTGGTTGCCTTCGAATGTTTATCTTTCCCACTTCGAGCATTCGTTTGAGATCTCCTAGTTTCGCATTTCCACCTTGTCCACTATGCAATAATCCGTGTGCAGTTTGTTTACAAGACAAACTGCATATTGTCATTCCGTTGCTCTACGGTGTTTATCAGGTGTCCGCCGCTTTGATGGTAGGCATTATATGTCTGTATATGATGGATGGGCCGGACTGGTCCTGGGCTGCACACTTATCTAGGCTCTAGGCAGAGACAAATACTTATTTTTGATCTCGGAGGGATGTATAAATATAGTAATGTTGACAGTTGCTGAGTGTGTAATTTTTTATTTAGCAGTAGTACTCAGATGTCTTGCTGAAGCAACAGGTGTGCATGCATCAAATTTTCACAATGCTCTGTTGGCTTTTCTTGGTTAATTTTTTCTAGCTACATTCTGTGATAGTAAAAAAAAAAAAAAAAAAAACATAATAAGATGATATTTATTGCTGCTCAATAGATATGATAGTTTGAATCATTTACAGGTTATCGTTCTGAAAGTAGTATGAGCCAGCAACTGTAAGGATGCATGAACTGTTCACTCAGGTCCTCAGCAAAAAGGATCTGTCAAAGGTAGTTATTTTGCCATCTACATATGATATAATATATTCCATTTTATTTTTTTTTAAATTGAATGAACTTTGCTTTAACGTTTGGTTCAATTCCAGGCGGGGGATTTGTTTTCAGTAGCTGATGCTGAAATTGTTAATGATTTGACTGAAGTTGTTAACACTATTGCTGACATTGCTAGTCTTCCAGACTATGTGAACAATGACAATGATCAGAGTGTTGTTGAGATTTGCATCACAAGGGTCACATCAGCAATCAGGTTCTCCTCTATTTTTTATATATTCATCGCTCTCTTTACATTTTTATATTCTTTCCCTCTTTTGCAATTTTTGCCTTCGTCGATTAAACCAGTGTGTGAAAATTTGGAATTCTTTGTCATTTATTAAATGCTCTTTACTTTTCAAAACAGGGAGACCAACTCTATTGAACAACATGCCGATGCCCTGGTATCTTTACTGGAGTCCTGCCTTAACCACAACCTAAAGCCATCTGCGCGAGATGAAGACCCTCCACATGCTAAAATTTCCTCCGATATTATTTCATGCATATTTTTGGTACTAAATTTATTATTTTCTAATTTGATTTATTAAAAAATATTGTGCCCAGCTTAACTAATAGTACTCTATTTTTACATAGAACTACAACAAGAAAGAAGTAATGCGGCGCGCTTTACCTGTAGCTGTCAAGTTTTTGCACAAGGGTAATAAGGAGTTATCTCGAAATATGTCTTCATACTTATCACTTGCTGCCATTGAAAATTCTGATCTCTTATCAAAGCACATTCAGTTGATTATAGACTCCATCATATCAGGTACACTTTTATCTGGACAGTTACAGCCTTAGCTTTTATTTCCAATTTTAAATATATCATTTTTTATGTTTGCATTAAAAACTCTTTTCTTTTTTCTCTTCAGGAAATTTCTCATTGTGTCGTGTGTTGCCTCAGATATATGAAGTAACCAAGGAACCATTACATGAGCATGTCATGGCATTAGTTTCATTGCTTCCTCTTTGTGAAAACCAAGAGAAGCTTGCTCTCCTCTCATTATTTGCCATGATTGCCAAAAACAAACCTGCTCTTTTGGAACCGAGCTTGCCCCAACTTTGTGAATATTTAAGTCAAGCAGCAACTGCTTCTGATACAATGAAAGTGTTTGTTAACATGGCAGAAAAGGGACCTCAGTTACTAATTGATCACTTATCAGAAATTAAAAAAGTTGTGGAATGTCATCCCAACACACTGTGTTTAGCTGCTCAAGTGATATCATCTGTTGGCAAGCTCAGTAAAGATAGAGCTCAGGAAGCTCTGAATTTTGTTTTGGAACATTTGCCAAAGGCTGATAGAGGCTCGCAGCACACTTTACTTCATGAAGCAACCCGTCTGTGTAGCTCCTACCCTGTTCTATTCACTGACAAGATGCTTCAAGGTGTAAGACAATGTGGTCAAAGCAGGAACGCTCCACATGTGAATCTTACTTCGGGAGGAGTTACAATTGTTAAAGTAGGGGGAAGTGCAAACGGCACAAGTGGTTCTGAGGGAGGCCTGACTGGGGATGGAAATGGTGGCAGGAGAAGCTCTGGAAACAATCGTCAGTCCCATTCAGATGCAAACAGTACTCTAAATAGACAAGAAGCTAATCGACTTGTCATTAGTCGTCCAAGATTAGGAGGAGATAGCAGAAGCACAGGACGATTACATGTGTCAGGGGCTCATCGCAGTATGACTCGCCTCAATATTTGTGAGTATTGTCAGTTAACACATCCACAAACTTTAGTTAACTGTTCTGGTTTTATCACATTTGCTGTCTTTACTCAAAAGAATTGTGCACTTATTTTTACCATTGTTTTTTCCAGCTAGTAGTGGAACAGGTGGAGGCATGGTTGGGGGAGGAGGTACAGCTGGTGGAGGAGTTGGATGTGTAAGCGGCAGCAGAATTGGATCTGTTGGGGGCCTCCACAAGAGCATGACCAGACTAAGTTCCAGTCAACAAATTAATTTGATGCCAACTAGTCACTCAGCGCCTTCACCTGCACCTGGGCTAGTATCTCATAACTCTGGGGGAGCAAACAATCGATCAGTAACTGCTATCAACAGTACCCAACGCAGTAGCCAGTATGGAATATCTAGTGGCGGAGTCACCGTCACCACAACTCAAGATTCCTCTGCATCTGCTCGTTCAAGCATGTAAGAAAACTTGTATGGACATATATGTATTAAAAAAAAATTGTCAGGTATTCAACATACACTTATTTCACAGAGGTGGGAGTGGTAACGTGTTGAGGGATGATCGTGAGCTTGTTTCAATATCCACTTCATTTCCTTTGAATGGCCCTCCAGTCACTGTCCACACGACTAGGGATTCTTGTAAGTACTTTTGCTTCTGACCCTTTATTTTTTTTGGTATTTTTTTTTCTTGTTATTCTTTCTTTGTTCTTTGTGAGCGTTACAAATTGTTTTCTGTACTACTTTCCCTCTCTTTTCTTGTTTTATTTTCTCACAGCTGGGAATGTTGTTGGATCCCGGCTACAACACACTCATCATTCGTCTTCCCAGCAGTCTCAGCTTCAGAGCTCCATATCATCTCAGTCATTTAATCAGCAAATGCTGTCCTCTCTTCCTTCAAAGCACTCTTCAAACCAAAGTGCAAATCAACATGTGATGGGTTTGTACATTTCAGTATTAGTTGGCAATTAACATTTATTAGACAGGAGAGCAATTTTATTATTTCTTGTAAATACGCTCTGAATTAAGAACTTAGCCATGTATATGGTTCAATACATCTTTGTCTTATTTTGAGTTGACTTTGATTATTGTCACTTTTGTTTGAAGTGAGTTCTCAGCAGCAGCAGCAACCACAACAGCAGACTCAGCAGCAACATCAGCAGCAACTTCAACAACAGCCAACCTCGCAACAACAGCAACTGCAGCAGGCTCACTACACAGTTCAGTCCCAAACACAGCAACAGCTGCAGTCAGGGCCAAATTCATCATCTTCGGTTTCTCCTGTTACATCAAATAACCAATCATTGTCCACTCAACCATTATTGAGTCTAAACCAGACGCCACAATATGCTGCTGTGGTGACTCCTCGAAGACCCAATACAAGCGTGACAATTATCTCCAGCAATTCATCATCAAATAATGCATCAATGGCTGCTGCATCTCAGGTAAAAAAGAGAACATGCTTAAGTGAACTGTTTATGCAAACTTCTTCATCTTGAAATGGATTAGGAAAGTACCCAATGTCTGAGTTGTTCTGGTTATGCATATTATGTATGCATTTTGCAGAGAATTAGTGTTTTTGAACCATATCCTATGAGAGATACTGTACAACATTTCTGTGAAAAGCACTTGGATAAAATAAAGTCATACATGGAGAAAGTGTCTGTACGCATACCTCCGCCTGCCAAGTGCACGATTGAAGGTAAAACAGCATTGTGCAATATGTATCATGGTACATTTCAAGAATGCAATTGAAATTGTAAGATTCCAAAGTGTTCCTTGTTTATTAGCATATGCATTGTTTTAAATACATGTTAAACTTTTGCAGAGAGAAGAGCAAAGAAAGTGGCCAAGCTGCACTTTGCCTGTCAAGGCAGAGGAGAACATTGTCTATACAACAGAACTTTTTTCACTATGAAAACAAGGAACCCTCGAATTTGGATTCATTTGATGTTCTTATCACTACAGGTAACAATCTCCCACATTAACAGAATTTATTTTCATTTTTCTTATGTTTTTATTAGCTTTAACTGATTATGCTCTGATTTCAATTTTATAACTACTAGGCGCGATCTCAGTCAGCTTTAAGTTCAAGAGATTCCTCAGTCAGTAGCCTAAAAAACTGCTGGGATATTCTGAAGTGTGAAAACAAAACCTTCCTTACTGTTGTGACATCAGCATTCCCCTGTCCTAAAGTAAGATTCCTGCATAATCTGTTGATGTCTTCAGTCTCCTTTTATTGTTTTTGTGTGATATTTCCACACAAGTGCTTGTTACAAAATGTTAAGTTCAGTATCTAAAGCATTGTCTTATTTCTTAGGACCAGGAGACGCTGTTAAACGAGTTGAGACATTCTGGATTCTTTGATGTACTTGAGTATGTTGGTGTTGGTGGAGGAGGCAATGGGATATCTGATGGACCGTTGTGGGGTTGTTTTCTCTGCAATCACCCAGAACGAGCAGTTGGTTTCTTGCAAGATTCACAGCCAGTTATTGAAGGTCAACTGAAAGAGAAGAAAGGACGTTGGCGTCTCTTTAGGCGATGGAGAACGCGTTATTTCACACTTTCACCAGCTCATTTGTCTTGCAAGGGATCTGTAAGTGTCAGCTGCACAGTAAACCCAAGTTTTCTAAATATGGTGCATTGGCTTCTGTTCTCAAACCAATGGATACAGAAAGTAATTTTTCTCTCAATTCTGTTTGTTGCAGAAAGATGACAAAGACGTCACTCCAATTGAAGTCAATCAGATTCGCAGTGTTAAGGTGAGTCGTGGTGCTCGTAATATTCCAAAAGCATTCGAAATATTTACAGGAGATCAATCTCTTATATTGAAACCGAAAGATGGGAAGAATGCTGAAGAGTGGGTTCAATGCTTGTCTGTGGCCCTTGCACATTCCCACGCTCGTGACTCGCCAGCCAACAAGACTCATTCATTACCCGCAACATTGCGCTCCCCTATATGAAATTGGAGTCGGAAACCCCCGACCATGGCGCAGTGGATTCTGTCACTCTCTCCCTAATTTGTTATTTTCGACACTCAGATTCCAAACAATTATTATTTTCAAACGAAAGTCTACTTATAAGAAACTTTAATATTTGTCTGTGAGGAAGTGATCCATCACTGCAGAAAACCTTTTCATGTTCAGTATTGATTTTCATCATATTGTTGGTGTGTGTGGTATGACAATCAAATCTTTTAAGCCAGAAAATCAGTTTTTTCTCCTGCTTTGCTTGAGATGAAACATCATGGCAGTACTGAAAGTCTTGCTGACAAATTTATGTGTCTGGAGAGCTCAATGTAACAGTCTGCTACTTGATAATTTTTAAACTTTACGTTTTTAAAATTTAGAAAAACTAACAATTTGTACATTTATATATTGGTATGTATGAAACACATGTAACATCTCATTTAAGACATGTAGTGATTGTTGTTTGAACAATTTCAAGTTTAACTGCCTTAGGTTTTTAAGTGGTCAAAGCGTAACAAAAATGACATTTTATTCATTTTCTTCGATTAAGACTCTATGCCTTTGACATACACATTCCTCCAATGTTTATCTTGAAGACTGAGGGTGTGTAGCATGTTTTATTTTTAGTGTTCTGTATATTTACTGTGATGTTAAATCATATTTTACTGTTTAAATCTGTTGACAAAGTCAAGGTATTTCTTGTGTTCTCTTTTTTGAAATTCCAGTTTTTGTAGACAAAACATTTTTTCACAATCATTTTATCATGGTGTGAGCTCTCATTACATTCTGGGAAATCTGAATGTCCCTACCAAAGAATTCTGTTTTAGAAGTGAATTAGTGGATGTGCTGTTCACAACTTGTCATCACTATGAGAGTGATACTAAACAGTTCTTATAGATGATGTTTTCATTTCATGTCTTGTTTAAGGTAGTTCATATCCCTACAGAAAAGTGGTGCTTTGTATTTGAACTGAAGTTGAATTTTATTGTGGCTCATTTCTGGGTGACAGAAATGTGTTTGACTGTACCTAGTTCAATCCTGTTAAAACTTTAGGAATGTAACTATTTTTGTACTTTAATATGTATTTATTGTAATGTATTCTGAAACATTGTTGTTATTTTTGTTGTTGATAGAGTGAAATATTTTGTTATGAAGTGAAAATTAAGAATGTTGCTCATCATTCACTTTAATAATTATTTGCCTGTGCTCACTCTAAGAGTTACATATATGTCTCTTTGGTATGTGGTACATACCAAAATGAATACACAGAAAATAAAATTCCATCATATTTATTAACTGAAGTTTCTTGTCTTTGCTGATACCTGAAAATCATATTCCAAAGAAAACACTAACTTAACATTGGTGTCGTAAATCATGTCATTCCAACTGATTCTTCCTTTTCTCTAAATTCAACAATTGGTGAACAAAGCCGGGGTTTGGATTTGCAGAGGGTCTTTGACACTTAACCCATGCAAATGCTTCATTAAAAGAATACCCTTTACGAGTCATCAGATAAGCTATGACAACCGTAGGAGCACGAGACACTCCTGCATTGCAATGAACATATAGGCGACCTCCTTCACGCATTATTGCTTCCATAATTGGAAGGGTTTTGTCTAGCATAACTTGGATATTTTCATCTGGCAAATCAAGTGCAGGCACATGGATGTAAGTAAGATGGGGCAGATGAGGTACAGAAACGCCAATGCTTAAGACAGTAGTGATCTTGTGAAGCTTGACTAAATCAACAACTTGGGTTACATCTTGCGATCCTAGATACAATAATGATGGAATAATTTCAGCAACTTGAAGATCTGGTTTAGAATCAACAACAAATCCAGGACAAGATGAGCTTCCACCAATAATTTCCTTAGAAGTTGATACACCCTGCACAGATTCCTCGATCAGAATTTTTCCTTCAATAGTTGTCAATCTTGTGCTGGTATGGTTCAGAGTTGCTTTTCTCTTCTTGATTTCATTGAGGAAGCTCATAATACAAAATGTAACACATGAATTTTATCTAGATAGAGCGTTTGAAAAGTGAAAGCTTTTGCTGATCCAGCACATGTAAAAGCTTCAAATGTTCACTAGAAATTCCTTTTTTCCTGTCTGTAGCTAAATCTGCGTCTTCATACACCACCTTAATTAAATACAACCCGTGAGCAGGGGCCACTGGATAGCTAAGCCCAGTACTGGGAGCAGGTGAATCTAGCATGCGTTGCACAGCAGCAATTGTTGATTTTCCTTGAGCTACTGCAAGTGAAGCTGATACCATGCGCCGCACCTAAATACGAATGAGATGTAAATTGATTGATGTGACTGAAAATTTATCCGAAGTATCAATATGGTGCAGTACTTACTTGTCTGTAAACAAATGATGATCCTTCTGCAAAAATGTCCCAGAAGTCATATTGTGAGCAGATAGAATCATTCAGAGGATCTGCAAGTGACTTTCCAGGGCGTGCATAGAATGAATGGAGATGCCGAATAGAGCTCCTTCCATTTAGATGAGTGGGACGTCCAGTGAAGGATATGAAATTATGAGTTCCAGAGAAAAGAGACAATACCTCATGAAATGCTTTAAAGTCAAAACAAGCATCTCTGAAATTTAAAAACAGTTCTCAGTTTAAAGAATATTTATAAGAAAACCACAAATTCATGAAGAAAAAGAAATTTGAAAGTAATCTAGTACCTTAGAAAATAACAGTGGTTCTGCTCCAAGATTGGAATCAAAGCATTATTTTGAATATTAGTGGACTTTGGTATACCTATTCTATACAGGTAAACCCGCTTTTTGGCAAATTTGCGGGCATTAAATTCGTCAGAGACTTGGCGTATATCACGGATCCTGAAAGAAAAACAAAATTTAGTAATAGAGAGAGTCAATGCCTAAAATCTGTGCCAAGACAAAAGCAAGCTCAGTAAAGAGCTCCTAGAAAATACAGTTTCATTTGCTAATGTCACAAGCAAAGTAATATTTAATACCTAAGAGGTATCCTCTTTTTTTTTGAACAGAAGCGATTGAAACTAGACATCAATTTTTTGTCACAAAATTCGTTCCCACATATTATGTCAACATGGGCTGTATTTAATAATGCGTGAACACCTGCATCAGTTCTGAAAACAAGGAAAAAAAGTGATATTTAGAAAAAGAAAACTGAAGAGTTACTGTAGAACTACTAAACCAAAAGTAAAATGGTTAAAAAACAACAAAAAAACACTTTAACGTGAACTTTGCTAGCACCCTTGCACAGAGTAACTGATCCAAAATTATTTCCAAAGGCCAGAAATAATAATAATAAAAAAAAAGGTAACTGTTAAATTAAAGTTTTTGAACACTACTGTGTATTAATAGGTGAGTGAGATCATCGCCAAAATAAATATACACTTGTTGCTACGACAGGTCATTCATTACCTGCTCGATATTGTCACAGGTGAGGCTTCGTGAAAGTGTGATGTTGGCCTTAGAAGCCGTAATGTCGCTTCTACTGCTCCAACAACAGTCGTAAAATCGACATCTTTTGATGTCCTCGCACTGGCTCTAAAATAATAAAGGAGATAGCAACAGGATACCGAAATTCAAATTGAGTCAAGATAGAATAAAATGCATTAGGGGAATAAGTATAACACGCACTTAAAATGAGTGCCGATATAAGACAAACTTAGAAGAAACCTCTTTTTCATTGAAAATGATCAAATGGGAGACGATTCAATTTCACTCTCTCTCTCTCTCTAACCTCAAATACAAATTCTCGCAATGACAGACAAAATGATGCTGTTAAGATGGTGAAAATTCCAACGATGTTCGGCATTAAGTACCATAAACCTCAATAACTTTTGTTGACATGCGAGACATAATCAATTAGATCAATTATTTACGTCTATGGTTCTGCGCTTCTGCGCGCACCCCCCGCCCCCCTCGCTCTCAGGGTGCATTCGAAAATCGAATCAGGCTGCTGACGACGTAGCGCAGAGCCGCAGAGCCGTCCGCTCGAACACGAATACAACCACAACAAATCAGTTTTCTATGAGGAGTTCTGACAATAATTGCAGCTGAAAACATATAATAGTTACGGAAAGTAACGCAAAACATATGTTTCCGCGAGTAGAACATGATTTATCGCCCACTGACTGATGCACCTGATATTTTTACTGAGGTTTGCATCGAAATTAACCTCACCTGTGTCAACAAGTGTCTTAATTGTCCATTCAACGCATGTGTTTATAATCTCGAATAGTCTACGATTGTACTAATTGTGGCTGTTCTTCTCAATCTGCTTTCTTGCAGTATAATTAAACTATTAAGTAAGTGCTCTCACAATGGGTGACGAAGTCAAAATCAAATTTAAATTTAAGTGTGTCTTATTTGAGTTGCTGAAGAGTGACTACAAAGTGACAGATGACACAATCCTTGAAAAACTCATCTCTCATCTATCTTCCAAAGAGAAAGGTTCGTTTTTTACTCCTTCTTGTTTAGTTTATGTTTTTAAGAAAATGTTAAGTATCATCTGAATCTGTCTTTAACCATTCCCATGAGGAACGAGATTTTCGTGCTAATTTAATCTTTAGAAATATATTTCTTTGAAAATAGCTTGTGGCGACTCTCAATGACTCTGCTTTTAAAGGAGTTGGGATGTTCTTAGGTGTATTTCCCACACTAATGGTATCCAACTCAAAACAACTATTTAATAACGTTACTCTTAAAATTTTCAGGATCTCAAATAATTGATGTTCCATTGTGCTTAGCGTGGATACGCTCAGTTGTTTTATCATGGCATCAAGGGAAAACTTCTGCAGCTATTACAAGCTTTGCCATTCGGCTGTTGGGTATCATCGTGGAAAGTGAAACGCACTTTGCTAATGTTCAGACAGCAATTGCTTCCACAGATGATTCACTCTTTGATTGCGGTTCTAGTGGATGTGTGTTTATGGAGCAACTAAAGGAAATGTATCACTCTACCTCTGAAAGTTCTACCTCCTTCTCATTGAAGTGCGCTCTGATACAATTGCTCTGCTCTCTATTGAAGCACTCCTGTGGACGACAGTGGATCATGGGCACAGGTAATTCAGGTGCAGCCAACTTTCCATACCCTGAACTTTAATCACTCCACCCTTATGTTTTTTTTAGCATTTCTATTTAACCACAATAAGGAAATATTTTTAGTGTAACTTTCAGTAAAGAAGTGAGTTTAGTGCCACTCTGAAAATGTATTCATGACAGATGAAACTTTTGACTGTTTGAAGTGACAAATATTAAATGTCTCCTCCTGTGGTGTATTGTATGTTTCAGGTCTTTGGCAGGCTGTGCATGAAATGAGTTTGAATGATTCAAGCATCTATGTTGTCCGTGAAGGCAGGCGATTTCTATCCAAACTTTTGAATGAAATGTCTTCACCTCAAGAGGCAGAGGCAGTTTTAGGATTTATCTTAGAGCCATTTATTTCAATACCTTCTTATGAAGATACACCTGAGGACAATGTATGTTAAAAGTGCTTGCACAGCCATTTCCTTTTCTTAATTTTGAAAATATTAAGTTTCTATTTGGTTCTCCTTATTTCACCTGTTTGGGCACTATTGGGCACTATTGAAGATGTTCCTGAAGAAAGTATCGATACAATTTTTTCATGCATTGATTCTGAATTAGCTCAAAGTCACAAGTTTTTAAGTTTATTTAAGAACATTTATATCGTACTTTTCAAAAGCTCTGGAGTATTTTGGAGATGGAGGACTCCAGTTATCATTGCATTATCTCTGTGAATCATTTAATCATTTTCAGACGAGAGCAACAAAAAATCTGTATCTTATGTATGAGGTATTAGAAAACATTTTTAAATCATTTGATCCAGAAACATTTAAGTTTCACTCCCCTCTGATCAGAACAATCTACCAAACAAGATTTGGGCTGTTACCCAAATGTCTGGATGCACTCAAGCTAACTAAAAGTGAAGAATGGGAAGAACTTTTGTCCAAAATAGCAATTTTCATGTATATTTTGGAACTAATCAGGGATGGGTAAGTTGCTTCATTTTTGTTGTAACCTAAATATTCTTTATGCCTGTAATGAAATTTCTAATTAAGAAGGATTCTTTTTTAAACATTTGGATTTTAAAAATAAATGTGCTTTTGGATGTCTTCATCCATGTTTGTGTGTGTGTGTGTGTGTGTTAAGTTGGCTCTATTTTGAACCTGAATGATATTTTCCTTGTTACAGACACAGGCGTGAAAGCAAAGATGTAAAAGCTACATGTGTTCTGATACTCAATGTCTTTAACATGCTTATCAGCAAAGGAAGTGTTGACAATGTTCTGAAATTATGTGTGTTATGTCACAATCATTGGTGGTATGTTGGAAAAGTCCAAAGAAGGAATGAGGAAGAAACTCCAAATGGTAAGGAGGAGGTTCAGAGGTATCGATTTGAAGATCAACTTCTCTGTCTACAGGTATGTCCTCACACCCTTCCGTTTTGGTCTGTGATGTACGCTCTCTCTGTGTTCAGCGAATCGTTTCAAGTTGTTCAGTCATTCCTGATACAGGGTGATTCAGAAATAAGTGCTGGTTTTTCGTGTGGTGGAAGACGATACCCCAAGCATAATTTCTAAGATAGGAACCATGGGGTGGAAACGCCTAATAACACAGCTAGGGGTCGAGAAAGTTTTGCCTCGGACGTAGGCAACCATTTGTGCAGATAACAGAAATAACATTGAAACAAGCATTTTTAAGATACTGACAATAAATTGTCTTGTTGTTGAGTGAATGAGAAATCACCTCTTTACTTGTTTTACATTGACTGAGCCGGATGCAATGCTTGTTACAATGTTACACTGTTATTTCTGTGCGACCTGTACAAATGGTTTCCTACGTCCAGGGCAAAACTTTCTCGACTTGTATTAGGCGTTTCCGCACCATGGTTCCTATCTTAGAAATGATGCTTGGGGTATCGTCTTCCACCAAACGAAAAACCAGCTCTTATTTCTGAATCACCCAGTAGACCTCCCAGGCTACTGAAAGCAACTTGATATTCTGAACTAAAAATCTATTAAAATTGATTGCTCCCACAGCACACTCTAAACATTCTGTGTTAGCACCTGTCTTTGACAACTTTGTTTCATAAATAAATTGTCTTACCGTTAAGCAGTACTCTCTTTACAGCTTTTTATGGGATATTTCACTTATTCTCAAATCACTATCAGTCTGTGGTGTGCTTCTTTGGTGATGTCTCTTACATTCAGAAAGAATAGGTGGCATTGAATTGTGCAGTGCATGAGGTCCAAGCAGAGTGCAAGAGGAGCCAGGTTTTTGACCTGGAAAGTAATGATGGTGCATCTATTTTAGCTGTAGATTTGGTCTGTAGATAGACCGCACTGGCCCATGGGTGACCCTAATTAGTCTACATTAAGGAAAACTTGTCTTTTTCTTCCGTCTTTGACATATTTTACTGTGTGTTTTGTTTAACTTGGCAACCGAATTTCAGCTAGCTCCTATTTTTTCCTGTATTGTGGCAACACCTATTGAAAATGATAAGGAGCTCTATCTGTACAAACTGTTCCACAAAACCTGTTTTGAGTCTCAACGATTGGTCTATACGTTTCGGAACTTGGTTTTCAAACAACAGCAAGTTCATCTATATTCTGCAATGAGTGCAAGATCTATCATGTTTCTTGCTGATGCACTGTCACGGGTGAGAATTTGCTAAAATTCCATATTTTTGTCTATACTGTTTGCTTAAAATTGTAGCACTGCCACATTTGATTTGACTGTTTGGGTTGTGATGTTTGTTTATGGTTTATTCCGGAAAATGGTAAAGATAACTGCCTAAAATCAAGCTGCAAATACACCGAGGTGTTCTGACTAGATCAGTGCTGCAGCAAACATGTTAAAAAAAGATACGCTCACACCCCACTAAAGAAAGCCACAGCTAGGTTCTTTTTTTTTCCTAAATACATGAACCGCATTTTGATGCATAAAAAGGTGAATTTGTGACAAAAATTTGAGAAGTTTTTGATAGTTTATGAAATTTGTATTTGGAAAATATCTGTCCCAGTGGGTTTGGTTTTTATGATGTCTTTACCCATGCTTCCATTCTTTCCATCATTTACTGCTGGTATTCGTGTTTTATAAATCAAACAGATGCATCCGTGGATCCAGTGCCTTTTCATCCTACCCGATTTATAACAAGACACCAGCTGATGTTTTTTTTTACTGTGATGGGGGGACGGATAGTCTCAAATTGGTTTAATTAGTATCTTTTATTTTCCACTCTATGCTAAGTTTTTTAATCAAGTCGTAATTCTTTTATAATAATATTTTGTTCTCACCATTGATAAGTTTTAGTTTTCCATTCCTTCTCAGTTTATAAAATTGATTTTATGATCCAAAGTGCGATGAGTTCAGTGCTACTGAGTCCATTAATATTATCTTCTTTTTACTAGGAAACTGTCGATTGATTTTGATTATTCATCCCCATTAGATAAAAAGGGAAAACAATCATTGTCTCATGTTTCTTTTTTTGTGTGTGTGTTGTGTTTTTCTGTTGTTTGTTTGTTTGCCGTTTTTTCTTTGCCTGAAGACATTTGCATCATCTATTCCGATTTAGGGGAGATCTTAGAAACAACTTCATCTTGGTACATTCATTGCCTACTATTTCCATTCCTTTCTAGGACTCAAAGCTGGAGCTGCTTGTTACATCTGGGTGAAAATGTTTTCGCTCCTCACTGAAACTTTTTCTTGTAAACTACCCACTTTTGAACTTCAGAAGTCTTAAAGATAACCTGTCTCAATTTTTATACAGACACTTCCTTTGTATGTTGGACTTTCCTTGCAACGGGATGAATTTGAAGAAATTGCAGAGGCACATATTTTAAAGTTAACGAGCATCCTTCACAACCACGTTTTACGCCTGGTGTATGCGCTCCGCGATTCAATTGTGAAACATGGTTTCCGAGAACGAGTTGCTTTGCTTAGTGTGTCAAGTATTTTATCGCTGAAAGATGTGCTGAACAGGGTAAGGTTAAGTTCTTGTAATTGTGTACCTAAAATTCATTCTTAGTGTGTAGTGTGGTGTTCTTATATCCACACAAATGTGCTTTGATTACAATATTATAAAGTCTATCTTAAAATTTATAGTAGTATCATTTACAATAATGAACGGAATTTTATTGCATCCTGGGTTGGAATTGATTTGGTTTACGGTTTGAGGAAAAGGGAAAAAACTGCAAGTTTGTCCTTGTATTATGGATGCATATGTGCTTTTCGTTTCTAACTATGACAGACTTCAGCTGAGAACTCTATAGCCAAAGTCAAATGTGATCTGCCATGGCTTGTTATTCCAGACTGTAGTTTCGCCTCTGATATTTTTTGTTTGAATGCTTGCATCCTGGGTCCTTTTGTAAAGCTTTTGTTAATAATTTTTAGAGCGCTAATAAAAGTTTATGTACTTGGTTGCTTTTCAGCTGTGATGGGTCATTGATCAAGCTTGAGGTTCTCAAATTCAGTTTCTATTTTGTGGATCACTTTTACTTTGATCTTGGTTTTTTTCGTGTATTTTTCGTGTTAAACGTGTCATCTTAAGCTTTATTTTATTGCCTGCGAATGAAATGCTTCATTAATGTAAGTGTTTTTGTAAGCACAGTATTTTTCTAAACACTTTCTCTGGAGATGGCCACATTTTCATACTTGTGTCTTTACCCCTCTCTTACCCAAATTAAAAAATTTCAGGCTTTAGCTGATTTAGCTTGCATAATAATTGATTGTGATGTTGTTTCAGATGGATAGAGAATATTATTTCTTTCCTTGTAATGTCTCAGTTATTCATAAGTCTTATTTTTCCTCCTTGTGTGTTAAAGGCATATGAAATAATGTCATATATTAATAATTTTATTTGCTATGACTTAAAATTTTTCAGATCACCCCTCTTTATGTAGGATGCACTATAGGTGATTCTGCCCTTGAATCAGATTTTCAAATTAAAATTGCGCGGCTACTCGAAGTGGATAGCATCAGAATAATTTACAACCTGAGAGACAAACTCAGCAAGAATAAGCACTTAATGGATAGGTCTGCTCTTCTTGCTGTATCCAGCATTAATTCACTTAAAGGGAGCGCAGACCTTGAGCGGGTAAGACTTTTTCCAAAATCTTGGTCTATTTTCTTTGGTAGGTTGTTAGTAATGCATCTTTAATTAATACTGCATATAAATGTTCAGAAATCAAAAGCATGCACAATTGTGTTAAGATCTTTTGTTTGACAGCACAGTCTTTCAATTCATGTACTGGTTGTGATGGTGATGAAAACATCACTATTACAGAACCTCAAAATTGCAATCAAGGTGGGATCATATTTTTACAAAATCCATAGTCCCCCTTGTTTTCAAAACACTACACCATAAAACTGCTTAGTATTGAATCACTTGTGTTCATTCTACACTGAATTGGTGGTCTGCAGATGTTGCCTTATGGGCAATGTAATGTTCAGAATCTTGTTTCGCTTCCTCATTTGCACATTACAAACAATTCTCATTTCTTTCAATGTTTTTCTTCAGCTATGTATTTATGTACATTTAGAACTTTGATTATAGGCAACCAAAAGGCAAACTGTCGAAATTTCTTTTCAGTGAATCTTGTTTCTGCAGTTATGTTCAAAATATTAGTATCAACTCAAGAGCCATAACAGAAAGTGCTTTTCCAGTGCTGCAAATCTTATTCCCAAACTTGCTATTTATTTCTGCATGTGCTTGTCATTATTGGCATGTTAGTTAGTTACTGGATGTAGATTATGTTGAGTGTTGCATATTGTGTGATATTGAAAATGTCTTTTAGTGGTAGTGTAGGAAGCTGTTGATGTGCTGTGTGCAATGTGTGGTAACGCTTGTCAGTACAATTTGCTAACTGGCTTTTAAATGCTGCCATCAAATCTTATTGATTCACACCCCACAAAACTACCTTTGTTATCACTGCTTGTACTCGTTCTAACACTAGGTCAATTCACATTAACATAAAGTTTCAACTTTCGCATACTATGTTTGCTTTGTGCACAATTTTCATTTAAAATTATTGTTTTTGGGATCAGTTATATCAGCTTTTCAACCAACTTCTCCAATAAATTTTCTGGGGATTGCAAAACTATTCGCATATATGACTCCTATGATTGGATGAAATAGCATGTTTATGTCATGAATTGAACTAGTTCACTTTACTGTTAAGATATTAAATGGCTGTCTTCCTTCAGGTTAATCTCTTGACATCAGGACTTACTTCAAATTTGTATCATTTAGGAAAGAGCTGTGCTGGTTTTCCAGTCATTCATCTATGTCCTCAAGCATTTTGTACTCTGTGCTGAGTCTGAAACCAAGCAGGGAGGATGGGGTGGCGAATTCCGACAATCGCACCATTCCACGCTTCTTGTTGCGATTTTGGATGGCTTGGCAAGTCTAGTTCGCTCTCATAAAATTACATGGAGGGAAAGTGTGGAGTCTCTCTGTTTACTGACCCTTGCTCAACAACTTTTAGATAGTCCAACATTTTCCAGCAAGGTTGGGGTATGTACAGAGACATTAAACATAATAAATAGGCAGACGTTATTTGAGGCCTGAGAGCATCTTTGTTTGTTGCATATTTACCATTTTAATTTCTCTGTTGTGCTGTTACAGCTTGTGGTACAAGCTTTGCATCTCATTCAGTTATGTATTGAGAACTTTATGCCTCCAAATCTTGCTCTGTTGACCAATTCTCTCAGTGGAACAAGCTTTGATCAGTTAGGACCATTGATATTTTTGCGTCTTCATGATCCTCATTGGGAAGTTCGGGATAGTTCTTTGGAAGTGCTACTCACTCTTGCAACTATATCGCACACAAGTGAGATTTTTGGAAAAATAAGTCATATGACTTAAAGTGATTGAAATTTTTGTGGTAATTTTGCTCTTGCTTTTTCTTTTTTCAGAGTACCCATTATTTCAGGATTTAATCCTGGAAAACAAACTGTGTGAAATGGTTGTACATTTAGCTCTCAATGATGCTGAAAGCTATGTTTGTGCATCTGCTACTAAGTGTCTCACTGCAATGGTTCAAGTAGATCGGCTGTGGAATGAAGAACTTTGTGACAAAGATTTAGTGGTGAGGAAATTATTGACTTAGTTTGTGATGCATACAAGAACTGAGTCATTATAATGTTGGTTTTGTTTAATCAACTGTTCATCTTTGTTCCAGAACAAGATGATAGGAGTTCTAAATGGAGAAAGTGAAGGTGTTTTACGCCGAGAAGCCTCCCTGCTCATGACTCAGATTTTTAAACACCGCAAAGTTCCGTAAGTTGTGAATACTGAAGTAACTAACTTGAGAATTAAAAGTCATTCAGTTTTTGCGGCATTTCTAAGAAAAAAAGTTTTTTGCCTCAGTTCATAAATTAAGGACTAGTTATTTGAAATAGGAGAATCATATAATAGAATGTAAATCAGCAAATAAGTACTTTACTTTCAGGAAACATAGTTTCAAAGGCATCACATAAATTGCTCCAAAAGATCTTTTTTAGTTTTGACCTTCTTCATGTAATGTGAGGAATGCTTGTGAGGAATGTTTTACTATAAACCACAATATTATAAGAATATGCTGTTAAGTGCCGAAGTCTTTACAATTCCAACCACCTTTATTCTTGTTTGCTCTTTCCTTTTGTCTCATTTGGACTTCTCGCTATGTGACATTCATTCACAAAGCTTCTCTGGTCTTTTATCATTTTCAGGCCAGATGTACTTCATAAAATGTGTGTGACCATGTCCAATGTGGTTTTGTCAGACCTCCACTGGGAGGTTAAAGTAAATGCTCTGAGTTTTTGGGAACTGATTATTGAGCATCAGATGAATAATCAGGGAATGATTGATGGTGTTTTCCCCCAAGTTACCTTCTCCAAAGAACATAGGAAAATTATCAATCTCACTCCTGTAGCAATCCAAGAAAGGCTTAAGAAAGTTTTAGGGGAACTTTCTCAGAATGGCTGTCTTTTCGTAAGTGCTTTTAATCAAATATAAAATTATTTTTAATGTCAGGGTTCTGATGATCTTCATTGTTCACAACACTATTTTATTTTGGTTTATTTTTCAAAAGGTATTGCTGGAAGCTGTGCTTAGGGATGAAGATCTGGAAGTTGTCAAGAGGACATCGCAGATCATCATGTCCCTATCTGTGGTGCTGGAGAGGCATGGGCTCCTTAGACCAAAGAGCCTACCAGCATCCACCCCGAGCCCTTCAGAACCATCTCCATCTTCAAAATCTGATCATGAGTTATCACCCTTTGCAGAGCAAAGGCAAATTGATTCAAGTCTTCATAGCTCTCTCCATATGGGTGAGATGTGTAGCAGTCGTGTTTACTATGTTAATCCTCAGGACTATAATTCATTCAATCATGATGGGAATTCAGAGTCATCTCTTAAAACATCGATTTTAGATTTAGACCCTCAAGCTATGGGTTTTGCTGTTCTGGATGATGCTGAACTAGCTTCAGTGCCTTCAAATAAATTACAGGACTCGGTCATTGAATCGATTCTTAATGATAAAGACATCAATTTGATAGCCAACGTATATTTAGGAACTGGAGCAGAAGTTCCCGGCCGTCAGGGCCCAGAGACTAAAGTGTCAAAGCCAATGCGGCCACTCATAATATTAAATTCCGATGAATTTTTAAATAAGCTCAGCACATTAAGAGTTGATGAAATTGTAAATGAAAGGACCCGCTGGATTAAAGATACTGGATGTAATCTGCATACTCTTCTTGATGATATGCTGATCATGCGCAACATTCAATGTGATGATGAGGAATGTAACATTATGGATTGCTATTAATTCTGCATCTTTAAATTGATTGTATTTGTTTGATTACTGCAAGCTTAAAATTTCTACAATTTTTGTGGGCTGCTTTGTTAAATTATCTAGTTTTAAGCGTAGCCTCTTTGTAGAATATTCTTATTTAATGTTGAGAAGTTAACTCACCTTGTGATTTCACATGTTTTTGCCAATTCTATCAAGAAACAAAAAAATGTTTATGTTGTAATGGAAAATAAAGTAGATTTTTTTACACATATAATCATTGTTGTTATTTTGTGTGGGTGTGTATATCAAATATCATTTTCTTTAAATCAAGAATATCAGACAATGGTTTATAAAATTTGAAGATATTTGGTTTTGTTGTGAGGAATACTGAAAACAATTTGGTTCATAAGTTACCACTATCTCTCTTTTCGAAGTTAAATGCAGAGATTCTGACTTGTTTTCCAAAATACAATAAGATTTTACAATTACATGAGTACAAACACATTTCACATTACAAGAAATCAATTTATACTAACAGTCATTGCTTGATATCAAAATATATAGGAATTGACAGAATTAATAATAACACATCTATATAGTGAAGGCATAGTGGAACAATTCCAAACGTTCAAACGGGATCCGTTACCTTGCGGAATCCCTCCCTTCCTCTGAAGGAGTGTTCAGTCAAAGGGATAAGTTCTTCTTTAAAGGGGTTGGGAAACCCTTGTCCATCGATTGTTGTGCCCTTGATCGTAGGAGCTCTTCACTTTGCCATCAGTCAAAGTCTGCGACTCGCATGTGACTTACGTAGTGTCCTGCAGGCCATGAGATTTGAATTTGAAACGCTATTGAAAGTGAAAGTTGCGGACTATCATCTCTCGCGCTGCATTGCACAGTGACTGAATGATACATACGTCACGCTGACCTGACGTCATAATACCGTCGCCGCGAGTGTGTGCTTCGACATATTAGAGACGTCACAAGTGATGACTTTGCGACGACAATGACGTGTTCGTGACCTCCCTCTCGTTTTTGTGACGTTACACCCTCTCGGTGGAATTTTTTTGTGAAGACCTTAACAGTGTATTTCAAATTGATTAATTCGTGTTTCATGGCTTATATTATCCAATAGATTCACGCATATATTTTCGACCTCGTAGTGGCTGGGGACTTGGCATTGCAAAATATCAGGATAATTCGTCCAGCAGTAAAATATGTACATAGTATGTAATTTATGTATAATATGCACACAGCATATATAAGAGCGGCCGTCCCTGATAGCCTCGTCGGTTAGTCTCACAGCCGCTGTGATAGGGCACGATCTCTTTTTGAGAACATGTACTGAGCCCTGAGCGCCTTTCTCTCCGACGCAAAGTCCGCCTTCCCTCTTTGCCTCCCTTCCAAGGCAACAAAAATGGCAGTTTTCTACCCTGTGTTAGTTAGCTGACATTGAATGAGGTGGTGAAGTCTTCCAAACAGAGTTGTCAAAAAAGAAGTCAAGACGTCGACCAACGGACTTCGTGACCTCTTGACACCATATCGACGATGTCCTTCTGACTGCCCTGTTCGTCCTCTCTGAGTGCTGTGTTGTAGCTCTTCCACGCGTTTTGTCATACCTAAATGTTCGCACTCACAGCCACACACTCCTTATGGACCTCGACCCTGTCCACGTCCTCGATCCACAATCACCTCTTGTTGACGGGCTTTGAAGTCAGTCCTGTCTGAGCCCACCGACAAGCTAGACACTTTCTTTCTGCCCTTCACACTGCCGTGACTTGAGATCCGCCTCCACGTCCGCAGCTGAGGTGAGCGCCTCCCTGCAGGGCGCCCTTCTCTCATGGTCCGTCCGCCGCCCCGCGCCGCCCTGCGCCGCCTCACGCCATCCCATTCTGCAGCAAGCCCTCGCCCGCTTAGCACTGCTTAGCACGGGCAAGAGTCGTCCTTCTGCTGTATGGGACTGCGATCCAAGCGCCACCTGCAACACGACAACTGAGTTAGCTATCCTCGACGTTCGACGTCCCCCCCTCCCTCCAGCCACTCTGCTAGCAGAGCCAGCAGAGCTCCAGGAATACTGACGCGGAGCGCGGGGCCGTTCGCTATGCAGTCTCGAGCATGTTGCTGTTGTGCGGGTGTCGCAGCGGGTGATGGTGGTGGTGGTGCTGGTGGTGACCCAGGCGCTGGGCCAGCTCGTGCATAACGTCCCGGAAGATGACCGAGTCCACGTTCTCGCCCAACATGTAAAGCAGGAACCAGTCGCCCATCTTGGAGCGGCGGACGATGGCGTCGATGTCATCCCGGTTAATGAGCCGGTAGCGCATGCGCAGAAGATACACCTGTCAACAGTAATTCTCTTGCTAATGTTCTGCTCCTCTGTTAACTGTAGGGTTTGGGGTAGGACTCACCCGTATCCTGGGGCTGAGGATGATGAGCACCCTGTAGAGCACGGTGAGGAAGCTGAGGGCGCCCAGGATCATGAACCAGAACCACAGGAAGACGTAGATCTTCTCGTTGACGACGTTGAGCGGCAGGATGCAGACGGCGTCGTGGCGCTCCACCTCGCCGGAGACTCCGAACTTGTGGAACGTGCACTTGGTCATGCGCGGGAAGACGAAGACGAGCGGGTCGATCCTGGTCTCCTCGTCGCTCTCCATGAACTCCAGCACCTCGATGCCGAACCGCAGGAAGGCTCCGTCGAAGAACCGGTCCATGAGGAACATCTGGCCTGCGGGCAGGAGGAGGGGGCAGTGTAAAGAAGAAAGGAAGAAGATGTTGCAGGGCATGGGGTAGCAGCACATACAAATCTTCAACTGTTAATCTGTTTGTGTCATCATTGACACGTCGGGCCGCTAGGAGCACTGCAGTCACGCTGTGCGGCGATTAGTCATCAACAGACGCTGCACATAGACAGTTGTGAGTTCGTGGTGCTCCAACCCCACTGCAATGCCTCGTCTTCCTTTCTTCTTTACAGTTGAAAAATAGCTCATGGGAATGTATGTCTCTGCTGTTACGCGAATCGAACAACAACCCCGAATTATCTCGTGATGAACACGTTCGTTTGTGGTCCGCTACCGGTTCCCTCAATCCTGCGAAGCAGACGCGAAGAGGAATGGCGCACGTTCTACACGAGTCCCATCACCGACCCCGCGACAAGAAGCATCGCGGCCCTGGCGGGGAGTGGCGGGGAGCGGCGGGGAGCGGCGGGGAGCGGCGGGGAGCGGCGGGGAG
>CABIKL010000050.1:0-36080 GCA_902196195.1 Aptinothrips rufus | reverse complement strand
CCCCCCCCCCCCCCCCCCCCCCCCACACACACACACAACATGGCCAGCTCAGCACTTTCTCATGCTGCAGATTATGCGAAGACATCTCTGTGGCCCAAATTCTTCTTGACTTTTGTTTGAACCGCATATTTTAAAAAATTAAAGGCTGAGCCAATGGCTGATTTTAAAAAACAATAAGGATCCTTTTCCGAAATTCTGATAAGCGATCATCTGCATCTGCATCTGCATCCTTTATTGTGTGAGCCAGAGTTGGCGAAGTCCTCCCAGTCATCTCTAGAAATATCAGAAATATCCGAGCAGTGTAAGTGGAACCGCTGTCCCATGCGCCGATCGGTGTGGTGCGCAGCGCAGTGGTGCGGTGAAAGGCGAAGGCGAGCTAGGAACGAACCGGAGGAGCAGGAAGAGGGAGAGGAGGAGGCAGGGGGCGCTCCCGTCACAAATACGGGCTCAGGTGCGGATCCAGGCAACCGGTGGGGACGGGCATAAGCACCTCGCCGGAATGCCGCCCTAAGGGAATGCGACCGTGTGGTTTGCCTATCCAGAGTAGGCCGTTTTAGCGCTATGTTTGACTAGCTCGGTGACAAAAACGACTTTATTTCCTTCCAATAGGCACACTTTATCCTTTAATGTAATCTTACATAAATTGCTCTCTCCACACTTTAAAAAAAAAACGAAAATTAGTCTCACAGAGCTTTTGGAACCCACAAAACAGGAGCAATTTGGATATTTAATACACAAAGTCAGGGGATTTTTGGACGTGGCATGGCAAAGTCTGAAAGCGTACTTCAATACAGATGTCCGGTAGTGTTTTCTCCAACAGACACTCCTTGAATTCCGCAGAATTCAATTAAATGCGTGAGAAACGTCGCGTCGCTTCCAACGCTCAGCGATAAATGAGGTCTTCTTCAGCAGCGGACCAATCAGAAGCAGTCTTATTTAAACCAATGACGACACGACCTTGCCCGCTTTCGACCAATGAGAAACCACCTTATTTTGACCAATCACAGGCCGCCTTCACTGGAAGTGACGCCGAGTTGTAGACGAGACGACTTGGACTTGGAGAACCAACGGAACGTCGTGTGTTCAGTGCTCAAGTGAATTTCTGTGTTCAGCGTTGTAATCAGTAAGTAGCTGTGCTGACTTCTTTTGAACATTAATCTGCTGCAAGTTTTTAAGTTTTGATGAATGAGACTGCGGTTGAAATAACTAGAATATGCTCGGTGTCTCATGCTGCAGGCTTATCATCTGGCCCCACTAGAGGGCCATTCGACTCCTCTGGAGTTTGTTTTTGTTATCAGTGGTATTGAGTATGACTGTGAACTATCTCTTAGTTGACGATTAAAAAGAATAACAGTTCGAACTGTTGTAGCGAAGTGAAGGGCGTTCAATTCAGAATATTTTTGACATTTCCCGTTTCGGCTGTTTTTGCCTTGAAGGGGGGAAGGGGAGGCGACATGTCACGACTTGTTCTATGCGGGTGTCTCGTCAGCGATTGCTTTGATGAGTTTCTTTTAAATTTGTTGCACCACTTGCGCAATTCACCTTCCATCTTTCTAGATATCTCTGGACGCTTCCAGTAACGAAAGTTAGTCAAATTCCCGCCAAAAGAATATACCACTATGGAAGTTAAAAAGGCCTCCGCCATCTTGTTTTGGGATGTATTGTAGTGTGTTGCTACTGTGACCTGCTATTGCGTGATTCTTTTTTGGGTCTTTTATTACGAATTCATATCCTCGTGGTTCTATTGTTCTTGAGGTCTACGTTAACATTTAGTAATAAAGAAATATCTTTAAATCATAAATTCATTCATTGTTTTGTATGTTCTTTTGCCGAGCTTCTCTGTTCTTCAGATGTTTTATTAATAAAATGATTTCTGTGTTTCAGACTGAGAAGCTATGGCACGTACCAAGCAGACTGCACGTAAGTCTACGGGAGGAAAGGCACCTCGTAAGCAGCTCGCCACCAAAGCTGCACGTAAGAGCGCCCCCTCAACTGGAGGAGTCAAGAAGCCTCATCGTTACAGGTATGCGCTCAGAAAGCTGCATTTGCTCTTGGCTAACGTCATGTTATGGAGATTCATGGTTTGGTGTCTTTTGTAGGCCCGGTACTGTCGCTCTCCGAGAAATCAGGCGTTACCAGAAGTCGACTGAGTTGCTCATCCGTAAGCTGCCCTTCCAGCGACTTGTTCGTGAAATTGCGCAGGATTTCAAAACTGATCTCCGTTTCCAGAGTGCTGCCATTGGTGCCCTCCAGGTCAGTTCTCAATTTGTGTCTTCTAGTAATTTGATCTAAGGTGCATATTCATTACAGTACATCTGTTAACATTTGATCTACTATTTTGCCATTCAGGAAGCCAGTGAGGCATACCTTGTTGGCCTGTTTGAAGACACCAACTTGTGTGCTATCCATGCCAAGCGTGTAACCATCATGCCTAAGGACATCCAGCTGGCACGGCGAATCCGTGGAGAACGTGCCTAAACTTCTGGCAACAGGTTTTAAGTTTGTTCTTTTATACCTCCTTGAGGGGTGATTCATGTCAGCTGATGACTCCTGAGGACTCATGTCTTCTCATAGTTAATTGAGACATCTACTTTCACTGCCAGGGAGTAATGATGGGGATGAATGATGGCGAGGATTTATGATGTTTGGTTGGTTTTTAAGACTGGATTCAATTCTTACTATTTGGTGTGTCTTTAGTGTGTGTGTTCAGTTTTAAGCATTTCTTTATATTCTATCTTAAACTGAGGCCAATATGATAAGCACAGCCTGCAAGTTTTTCTTTTTGTTTAATGTTAAATTACAGCAAGTATCAACCACAAACCTTATTTGAATGACAATAGAATCCTGCGCATACTTTCTGTTTAGTCTTAGGTTTGGCAATGAGGCTAAATTATAATTTGTTTTTTCAATGCAAATCTTTGTTCCAATGTTTGTAGTTTTGACACTTATCTATCTTAGATTAAGCAAATGGTCGCTTGATTGTGCATGAAAACTGTCTTGGTTTTGGTTGATGTAGAACTTCATGTTCATCCGTCTTAATATATCCTTTTACTATACTTTTGTATTTCTGTTCTATATAACATTTTGTATAGAATGTTAGTGGTGCATTACATTGTTTCGCAGTGTTGTAGCACTTTTTATTTAATTAAACTAGGTTACCTTAATCCAAATTGTGTTTTGTTTTTTCCTTAAATGTTGGCTTTCTTCTTAACAATATGAGCCTATAATTATAATATATTGGTGATAGCACTGGCACTTCTCAGTGACTGTCCACACTTAGTATTTCACATGCTTTCGTGGTGTCAGTATTATGTGTACAATTGTAAGGATTGTACCTTTGATCAAATAAAGATGAAATATAGCCAATACTCCTATTATTGATTCCATCTCCATAGGGCATTTGTCACTGAGATGTCAAATTGAATGCACAAGACCAAAGTTCTCGGAGCTTTCAGTAATCACTCAAACTATTGGACACAAAGTTATATATATTTAAAATACCTTTAACATCAAGCTTACAGAAGAACAGCTGTGAATTCTTTACTTTTTTTTCATTACTTTCATAAAAACCACCATATCTGAAAATGAAATAAGTCGCTGTTAATACTCGTCAAAGCCACAGGTGAGGCAAATCTGTCCACAACACACTTAATACTTACTAACAAAAATAATGATAACCACTGCGATCATAACCCACATCCAGCATCTCCATGCTCGCCTTGTGTGCTCTTCTAATCTAGCAGACTCAAGTTTTAACCTCTCATAATTTGCATCGGTAAGTGCGCCCGATTTCTCTGCAACCTGTCAATGAAGGAAATCATGGAGCTATTGAGATACATGCCCAGAATCGAGAAGAAGGATATCATCACACTGTGCAATTCAAAATTTACCTCCGTGTCTCTCTTAATGATAGTACTGGCAAGATGTGACTGTTCTTTGAGATTGCGTGCTAGTGACAACATATCTTCCGCAATTTTTTCTTGCATTGCATGATGGTGCCGTAATAGGACATCTAAGTCCTCTCCTGAAGAGATTTTACTTCCTGTTCGCTGACGTAGGGAGCTATCCTTATCTATTATAACAAAACAATGCACACCTGAAAAGTTTACACCAGATGCTATGTAGTCCCAAAAAAATACATAAAAATAAATAAAATACCTGATTCTGAAGAGAAAAGTTCATTCCGTAATTCTTCGGTGTACTTGGAAGTAGTCTTTTGATGAATTTCTTTTGTAATAACATCAGAGGCAGAAGGTCCTGGCTGTAGAAGCTGAGCAGCTACCACCTTCTCTTCTGGGGTGGGCTGAAATAATGGACATCATTTGAGTTACGTAATAAAGTTGGGCAGATGTTCAGTAACAAAAGGGCATTGTATCACAAACTCACCAAATTTTGTGTATGTAGCAGTCCTTTTAGAAATTCAATTCTTCGGGCATATTCACTTAAGGTGTCTTTTGCTGGTTTGCTAGAAAAAGAATTTTATTTCTTATAAGGATATCCAGGTGAATTTTTAACCGGACTATCTGACACAAAATTTCCACACACTTAGGCATCCGCTGCAGATCTCGGAGAATCTCATCCAAAGTTCCAATGTACTAAAATTAAGCAAATTAAGGTGATTATTAGAGTATATACGTAGAAACAGAATTTTTCACATTTCTTCTGCTTTAGTACCCTTTTCCGTCATTCATTCAAAAGATTGACACATACCTTGTCAAGCCTCCAGTCTGTTTGAAAATTTTCCTTTGCTCGTAGTTCACATTGTAACAGAAGTCGCCTTAAATTTACTTCTATACGGGATGGACCCATTGTTCAGATGCAGAGCCTGATGGAGATGTACTTATTCTTTTCTTGAAAATTGAAAATACAATCTAAAAAGTGAACAGCACAACCAACTCAGGTTTGTTTGTGTCACACGTAAACATCTTGACTTCTGCTTTTCTGCGTTGGGCATTACCACCTCCTCTTGACTTCGGCTCTTCTATTCTGATTAAAGAAACAGCTGTGTAGTGTAAGGTTAAGAGAATTATAACATTTAATCATTATTCTATTTTAAAATCAATGGTTACATTGTACTTTTGAGCAGTATAGCTAGATTACCGGTTCTCTGATTGCTCCCAAACGTTGGCAAGGAAGGAGAGGGGAGAACAGCGTCTGCTCTTGTTTTGTTGTCTGTGTGTCTAGTGTGGAGAGAAGGTAATTGAGATTCTTTTCCTTTTCTTGTTCAAAAGAAAATATCAGTTGCTGAGGATAGCAGTGTCGCAAAATTACACGTACGTGAAAAATCATAAGTAAGTCCTGATTCAAGCCTGAATGTTTCTTTTTGATCGGGGTAGATCTGGGTCCAGTTTCTTCTATGACACAGCTAAACTTAATGTTTTCTACGTTTCTAAAATAATAAATAAAAATGTTATGATTATTCATGTGTACAGTTTAATTGAACTTGTTTTTTAAATTATATCGCTGTCATAGGAAAACAATCTTTTTTTTTTTTTAGTTTTAAAGATATATAGGAACTTTGTCAGGTTAGGATTGAATTTGAATGTATAATTTCTGGCCCTTCCAAACCATCATTGCTGTCACATTTGTAATTTTTCCGCATTTTCTAACCTGCCTTTCTTACTCTCAGATATCTTCTTTTGTCATCGTTTGTCATCCATTATAAATCAATTCCATGGCCGCTTGTTTAATTACATTTTTAATTATGTCAAATTCTCTTCTGCCATCTTAGGCTGAAATGGTGTGCCTTCCTTGCTTCATCATCCCAGCATTGCTGTTCATTTTCCGAATGATCATCCAACCCCTAGTTTATAGACTATGGGGCCGACGTATGCAAGAACCTGCTCTAACGTGTCCAATGCCACAGAAAAAGAAGATCAAGAGTGACGATGCCACTAATACTTCTACACATTCAAGAATTGATATAAATGCTAGCACATCAGAAGAAGTAAAAAAAAATGAATAGGACTATTTCATCACTTTAATATGGAAAGTCCTCAAAATAATTATTGTTTAGGAGTGCAGTGCCTGGACTGAGCTGGCTGGTCGGGCTGCGAGGCAAATCCTCAAGTGACTTCACAATGACCGTGCTATGCGGCAACTTCTTAGCGGGCTTGCTCAAACACTTGCCGCATAGCAGGGTTTTCCTGATGTCATATGGCCATGTAGTATGGTTGCCCCTTAAGTGGCAGTATGAATGACTGCAAAAAAACTGTCCATTCCACAGAAAATAGAATTATAATTGTTTTGAATGTCTGTGTGTACCTGATAAAACAATGCAAAATCATATAAATGGATCTGGTACAATTTAATTTAATTGGGTATTTTGAGATGTGCAACTACTTTTCAAGCACGCAATAAATTATCTTCACCTAATCTATGTGGCATCTTTGCGTTCTGTACATGGTTTTGATTTTGATGATCAGGCCAATCATATGTGCACCATTTATTTTTATTGCTTGCTGAAAGAATGTCTCATTTGAATTTTCCTATTGCTTGCATCAATAAAATTATTAATACACATTATATCTTCTAATCTTTATAATTCCTTTACCAGCATTGGAAATAGTGAAACCGAAGAAGTGTCTAGTTAGTTGAGTGGCTAGCGCCGTCGTTTTTCGGGACCAGATGTCATTGCCACCTGTGCGGGCAGGGAAGTCCATGGTCCTGTGCACAGAAGGGGCCTGGCTTGCT
This sequence comes from Aptinothrips rufus, assembly GCA_902196195.1. Classification (NCBI taxonomy): domain Eukaryota; kingdom Metazoa; phylum Arthropoda; class Insecta; order Thysanoptera; family Thripidae; genus Aptinothrips; species Aptinothrips rufus. The sequence goes on along the minus strand of CABIKL010000050.1, from coordinate 29,387 downwards.
ATGACGTTTTGGGTTATTGGCTGCAGGATTTTGTTCCTGCATATAATATTTCTTGGGTTGGATACACAGAACAAAATCCTTTATACGATTAATTTGGCTTGGGTCGCAGTTGCTCCTGTAATACGTTCCCAATCAGGTGGTCGCATGCCATTTGCGCCGTCCAGTACCTTCTCTCATCCGTAATCCTCTCGATCGATTTGCACTTGCGCCGCAGTCGCCTTGAGATTGGGGGAAGCCATGATCTGATAGCTGAGCTAAAAGTTCGAGTTGCACCTGCGCCGCATCACATCACATCAGGGGACGCCATCCCTCAGATTTGAAGGCGACTAAAATCCGCGAGCGAGCGATGAAACGTTGACATGAAGGTGAGTGTTTTGTATTTGTTTGTATTTGTTGTCTCGTGAGTGACGAATGGCGGAATGTTGTCAGGCAACGTGTTTCATTCAGATGCTGCACCAGCAAATGCTCGCGCAAGCTTCGAACTGACGAAGGCAAGAGCCGAATTACTGATCACAGATCATAGCATGTATCGTTCGTTCTTTCTAATTTGTTGCCAAGCGCCTGACGGCAGGCAACCCTCGCACACGTTAGAAGTCACGGCGCAAGTGCAACTCTACGTTTCGGCTTAGCTATCAGATCACGGCTTTCCCCTCTCTCAGGTCGTCCACGGCGCAAGTGCAAATGGCTCCAGGAGATTACAAATTAGGGCAGGTGGAAAACGGCGCAAATGGCATATGCCCAATCAGGTCCCGTATCGTGATAGAGGTGCGGGGAATTCCACAGCAGCGCATACTCATACGCTGTGTAATTGAAATGGAGCAATGCTTTTTTTATTTAAAATAAACAAGAACAAAACAAGTACAACAGCCAGTGTGTTATCTTAATAATTCGGCAACTCCTGGGGAGATGACTCTTTCGAGTTTGCCTGCTCGGTAATCTTCGCTGCAGGGAAGTTTTTCCAAGGGCCCCGGCCCTTATATCCGGGGAGCATATAGGCAATTAAAGACTCGTTACAATGGGGTACAAATTATGGCTAGTTTACGGATGAAGGGTGAAAGACCACCCAACCATCATCAACAGGTCGTCAGACAACATTTATTTAACCCAAGATGGCAATCTAAAGTCCGCGAGTCGGCGCACAACTGCGGAAATGCATGAGCAGCCTGCTAGTAGGCAACACTGCGACAGGTGCGTGAAGCATTTGCCTACGAGCAGGCTGAGAGGCCGGTTTGGTAGGGGCCAGATTTGTCTACGCGGAGATGGACCCCCAGATAACAACGCACTGCTGGAAATGCGCATTCAAGGCGCAACCAGTGCTCATCGATGCGCCCCGAATGCGCATTCCCTGCAGTACCTTGCTGTAGGGGCCCTTCGAGTCCTTGTGCGCATGGGGCAAATGTCCATACGGCGCGCGCCATATGACTGACTGCGATCATCGCAGTTGAGAGACTGTCCAGTCGAGAAAAAAAAAATGAAGAAAAAAAATGCCGTGCAAAACGATGTCGAAAAGAGGTACACGTACTTAATCCTTTCCATATCGTTTCGATGGTCAAGACTGCATCAAAACGGGAAAGTTGGCGTTTCGGCAGACGTCAAACGGTGGATTTCATTGACTAATTCGTGACCTCTTGACGACATATTGACGGCTTTATTGACTCTCCTGTTCTCCCTGGATCTCAGAGTGGGATGACCGGGCGTCTAAGGTCAAGACTTTGGCGGCGTAGATGTCAAGAGTACCGGTACGCACGCTTGGCAGCCTGCTCGGCAGCGCCTCCCAAGCTCCCAAGGCGGCGTGCAGAAATGACGTCATTATTCGATGACGGCGCCGAGGAGTCAGGTCGGGTCCGCACGCACCAGCCGGCCGGCCCTATCTGGCCCTATCTGCTAGAGAGCCTGGAAGGAGAGAGGCGACAACTGTTATGACGGCAGTGGGCCTGGCAGCCGCTGGGACCCACTGGGGACAGCGCATGCGCAGTGCGTCGCTACCTGGGCGCGCGGCGCGGCGAGGGTGCGGGGCAGAGCGGACACATCCCAGGCCGGCAGCAGAGCAGCCATGACAGTTGTCGCCTCTCTCGTTCTAGGCTCTCTACTATCTGCGCACGACGGCCTTCCTGCTGCCGGGCCGCTGGCCCGTGGTGCCCAGCCCGGTGACGGCGAACACGGAGCCGGCGGCGGGCTGCTGCTCCAGCTGCTCCGGCGTTAGCCCCTTCCGCATGGTCGTCACGTAGAGCGTGTCCAGGCCGCGGCCGCCGAACACCACCGAGGTGACGCGGGAGGCGGGGATGGGCACCTGCTGCAGAAGCCGGCCGCCCACCGGGTCCACCTTGATCACCTGCGAGCACGAGCCACAGCGCCGCACAGCGGTCAAAGATTCCATATGATACCAACCCTCATGAGAGAGAAAGAAAAAAAAAGAGATAAAGCAGGCTTTACCTGGCTGCCATCGAAACAAGCCACCCACAGGTTGCCGTCGACATCCATGGTCATGCCGTCCGGGTGGCCAGTGACATTGTTCGCTCGCAGGTCAAAAGCCGTCCGCCCGTTAGCTGGAGAAGAGGGAGAGCAGGGAGAGCATAACACAAACATGTGCATGTACGATTCAGTCGATTCCACGTCAGGATGGGCTAAGTTTCATAAAATGTCTGATTTATACTGGCGGCGTCCCCAATGGAGAGCTGGCCAACCCTGTGAGAACTAGCTCTTATCTTTGACTCTAAATCGGCACGAAAGACGAAAAACCATCGACGAGCATGTCCCCCCCCCCCCCCCCCCCCCGGGGGGGCTGGTGGTGATGACGTACCGATGGTGCCCTTGTCGGGGTCGAAGTCGAAGACGTCGATCCGGCCGCTAGGCGTGTCGATGTAGTACATGAGAGTCTCGATGTCGTTCCACGCCAGCCCGTTGGAGATGTCCACGGGGGAGAGCATCGTCTCCACGTCCATGTGCTCCGCGCCGCGCACCGAGCTGTTGCCGGCCGAGAACCGGAACAGGGAGCCCCGCCCCAGCATGACCTGCCCCACCACCGGCTCCGGCCCCATGGTCCCTGCAACACAGCGCACGTACAGGGCACAGCTCCCGAGCCGTCCCGAGCTCACCGCATAGGGCACGCACCTGATACAGACGATAATGACTGGTCAGTATCTCGCCTGAGCATTGCGTACTAAGGAAGGCATGAAACTTTCGTACTCGCTTTTTCGCGGTATGTATACAGTATTTACTTTCCTATGGACTTGTGCAGAGGATTGAAACTTAATTTTCCGTATACATACATCCCTTATTAGCTTCCCGGACATTTATAGTCAGCAAATATGTATATAAGTATTTTTTTTTTATTTTTATTTTTTTAATGTGGGCAGTGGCGGTGTCTGCCACTCCCCCCAACCCCCATCCCCGCCAGCCCCCCGGGCGGAAGGAGTCAAACGGAAGCAAAAGACTGAGCAGCGCTGCGTGGCGTGGCGTGGCGTGGAGTGTCGTAAAGTGTGCCGCGCGTCGCCGAGTGGGCTGTAACCTGTAACTCTTAAGTCTGTTGTTCTGCTCACCGATCCAGATCCGGCCGCGGCGGTCCGCCTTGCCGTCGTTGAAGCGGTTGTCGGGCTTGTCGCCGTCCACGGAGGCCAGCAGGGTGACGGTCTGGCTGACGTTGGCCTCGACGCCCGGCGCGCCCCAGTCCACCGTGACCAGCACCAGGTCCGTGCCCACCCCCACCACCAGCTGGTCCAGCGTGCCCAGCACCGGCACCACGGGGCTCACGGGGCCGTCTGCAACCCAGCGTCACGATCACAGCCCTGACAGGGGCAGGGGCCGCAAGTTACATATTAGGGGCCGTTCACAAACTACGTGGCCGATTTTAGGGGAAAGGGGGGTTAGCCTAATGTCACTGCCCTATCCCCAATTCATGGTGAGGTTAGGTTAGATTGGTTACGTAAGGGGTGGAGCGGGTCAGAAAGTGGCCTAAAATCCGTCACGTAGTTTATGAACGGCCCCTTACGTAACGCGGTGGATTTGTTGACATGTGGGCGGCCAGACCTGACCGCCAATCTATGGGGTAGGTAGGCGACGGCCCACGACACAGGGGCTGAAGGGGTCGAAACAGACTGATATCAACCGGACGCCCCTTACCGATGACCCCTAGATCAAGGCGATATTAGTTGACCTGTCCCTTAAAAGAAAATTGGCAATGATTATAAGTGCTCGACTTTTTCACGTATTATGCGAATGGGGTATATGAAAGAAAAAACTCTGGCCGCCAGGGGTGCCGCTATCGTTTGTCATACTCGGAACTCCTCTTCATGTTCGGAAACTTTCAAAGACTGAAAGTAGGAAGGTATGTAGCTTCCAGTCGAGAGGCATCCCTTCTCCCAACTATGCTGACGCGCATCCGAACGAGCATCCGAATGTGCCCGTAGCAGCTGAAGCGAGAGAGGCGCCTGCGAGGCAGGCTTGTCTGCCACACTGCCGTGTGCCGCGGTGTTGCCTACCCGCCCGTTGTCAGGCGCTAAGGCACTCATTGACGGCTGCTGCTGCTGCCTGCTGCTGCTGCAATGGAGCAAACGTGCCTGTCCACACTGGCCGCTTCTTAAAAGACGTCCAAATAATCTATCGCAGGTTCAAGTTAGAGCCGCTCGGATTCTCTTCGGCAAGAAGGCTATCTAGTTCTGCTCGGGTGGACTGGCGCGGCGCGGTCCGGTCAGCCATCGGGAAGGGTTCCGTTCTCCGTTTCCAGTTCGTTTGATGCGGCTATTGCGGCGCGCACAGCAGCACACAGCTGCATTGCTGCGTGGCGTGGCGTGGCGTGGCGTGGCGTGGCGTGGCGTGGCGTGGCGTGGCGTGGCGCGGCGTGGCGCGGCGCGGCACCCCAGGCTGTCCTCGGGCTGTCCCTGCCGCCATTTCACCTTTCACCCCGCTGCGTTGTCTGCGCCGGACTCACTAAGAAGCTGCCATGCGTATTGATTTCACTGTCACAAGCTAGTGGACCTGAACGGGGAAGGGAAGGGACCCAGGACGAGCTCCGGGCTCTGTGGGCAGCTGAGGCAGTGAGGGACCGTTCATAAACTACGTAAGACACGTTATATGTCGCTGATCTCCCTTTTCACCGCTTTCGTTATCGATTGTGTGTAACTTTCCTCGAGTTTTTGCTCTGAAACGAGGGAAACGTTTGGCCACTTTGCAAATTTGTTTACCCTTACCCCCTCCCCCTCCCCTCTCCCCCTACTCTCATGCACATTATTTTTTGCTAACCCACCACTAGAGCCGAAAAAAAAAATGAAAACCCCTCGCCTGTAACGGGACGCAAACCCAGGGCTCTGTCCATTCCCTCCACCCCATACCGAAGTGCACCGCCTTGAGGTCCCTGTTGGCCGGGTCGTAGCGATGCATGCTCTGCCCGCTGATGTCCACGAAGTACAGCATGTTCTGGCCGCAGTCCCAGTGGGGGCCCTCGCCGTGCAGCGAGGGCGGGGTCACCTGCTGGATCTGGGGCTGCTGCGGCCGGGCCATCGGGAGGCTGTACTGGGCGAGAGAACAGAACATCCAACTAAAATTACACGATTCAGTCATTTCGTAGAAAACGCTTGTCCACCACGCAATGGGCCTTATGTCCATGCCGAGATGTTGCGTACTGTAAGGAATGCGTTCGTTAAGCTGTTGCCGATGGTGAAGGTAGTGGGATCTTTTTCAATTTGTCCGAAAAATTGGAAAAATCCCTGTTATTCGGATTTTTAAAATTATTTTTTATCCATAGAAAAGGACGTCCCTCAGCCGGCGTAACGCAGTACATTTTTATAATTAAACAACAGAGACATAAGTCAGACGCCTCGGCGACTTCCTAGTTCTATTCTGCCTGTGTGCGGACTGGCGGAAGACGAGCTCTCCTTGGAATATAACGATGTTTGGAGAAAGGATGGGAAAGATAATAAGTTCGTTGTACGATGCCAATTTGACCAACATATTTTTGAGACCTCGTTCTGCTTGAATTGACTGTGGCCTGTCAGGGACCATCATGGTGCATTCTGCAATGTCATGCCAGCGTGAACTGACTGTCGGAAACCAGCTGATACGCGCTACTGTTATTTCATGTGTGTCGTTGCGTCCTTCACTCGCATCCTCCTCCCATCAGTGCAAATCTCAATTTTTATTTCCGTTCCGTTTTTCTTGTCCTTTGCTACCCGGCGCCGCGCTAATAGCAGAAGGGGACGAGATATGTTTGGAGCACGTTAGGTTTATGCTCCTAGCTATCTGACCAAAGAGATGCTTTGCGGTAGACCCGCGAAGCCAAACCGTAGGGTATATATACATCCCACCCCAAACAGTTCTTATCGAAGACGGAAAACGGCAGAAAACGGCAATCAACCATTTCGCTTCAGGTTATACAGAAATAAGTCTAGTTTCTGGATAGCAAAACAGCTGACCATATCGCCTCCGCTCGCATTAAGCTAGACAGCCTCTCGCGACACCCTGCGCTGCCCGGCTCATATCAGACACACTCTATGCGAGCCGCGCTCTTCATGCCCCTTGCCATGCGGCACCTGGCCTTGGTCTTGTGCCTGGCCTGTCTGTCAGAGACGGGAAACTGGTGGGCTAGAGCCCACTAGCGCTTTCTGTCTCTGTCGCACTCACTGAACTCGTACGGCGGGAGGAAGAGAGACGGATGCAAAGCCCGATCAGAGCCCACCACTTTCCCGTCTCTTAGCACTCAGTCTGCTCGCATCTTGCACGGCCAATAAGTTGCACGGTATCTTCCGGGGAAGAGCCGCCACCAATGATAATGGCTAGCACCAGCTCGCTCACAACTAGGCTCGTAAATAACCAAGAACATCCCAAGCAGGACAGGAAGGTCCCGAAGACGTCAAAATGACGCCCTTCATACTTCACTCGCTATCATTCAGACGTCTTATTTTACTTTCAGAAGTCGGTTGAACGCAATTTTGACGTCTGTTTGGGTCTCCAAAGTATGCAATGCCTGATCTGGAATAACTTTCAATCTCATTATAAACCCCGCGATGACACAGTTCTAATACCGACGTGATGACGCTGTGTTGCCTGACCTGAACAGGATGACAGCCAGCAGCATCGCGACGTTCTCATCGCTTTGGAGCGGCGCTGGGAGCGCCATGTCTGGAGAGCAGTCTTCGCCTCGGGAGTCCGGCGAAGTCTTCCTTCGATAAGTCTTGCTTGGGTTTATTCGCGTCACTCCCCGCGTTGCCTGCTTTATCCTCTCTGGGTCGCCTCTGGCCGAGTCGGGCCGGTTCCCGTCTGCTCTGCGTCTGCTCGTCTGGCCTGAGCGCAGAGCGCGCTCCCGTTCCTGTTGGCTATGGAGTGGACCCGGCCTGCTCGCCGCTGCGGAACCTCTCTTTACCTTGGTCACAACGGAGAGGTGCGAGGAGAAAGGGAGGGGGGGGGGGGGGGGGTCTTTTCAGTCTTCTCCGTCCCACACCGCCCCAACGGTACTCCTGGAACTCCCGACCCGACCCCCCCCCCCTTTTTCCAACCCAGCCCCTTTGCCTCATTCCCCTCTGCGTAGCATGGTTCCCTTTGTGGAAGTTAAATTTAGATGCAAGAAGAACCAAAGGATGAAACAAAAATATATAAATGTACATTTTGACCTCAGAAATTTTGGCGTAGGCCCTTTGTACTCAATTTTCACCGAAGTCTGTCTTTTATATTAAGTGCACAGCTTGTTTGCAAGAGAATGATACACTTAATTACATAAGCAAAAATAAGAATGGTGTAAAAGTCAAGAAAAAAATTATGTCTGAATGTTCTGGTTTCATAGAATATCCACGACTTTAATCTGAGCTATTCGTACAACGTAACTTCTTCATTGACTGAAACGCGTCAGTTTAAAAGTCCCGCTAATTTCGGGGCGCGCGGCGACTTCGCAGGATAATCTAGTTTTGTCCTCAACTTTAATCCATTAAAGGTTGTGAGTTTTGCTTTAGACAATCGAGAAAGCAATTACTCTTCGGATATGCAAGAAATTGACAAAAGTTAACTGTATTTGAAGAAGAAGTCAAATAGGCGGTTCGAGCGCCGGAAACGGAAGTGCGTATACCAGAATGAATCGAGTGAAACGTCAGCCAACACAGCGGTCACGTGACCCAGTCTTTGAATACGTGTAAAGAAACTCTTGCCGATGGTCGGCTGCCGCAGTTACGTCCTGAGTGTTGTGTAGTACTAATTTAGACGGTCTGGAGGGCTGAAGGTTGTTTACAGAGATCTCGGTTGAAGCCTTCAACATGGGCAGTGAGTAAATTTTGATTTATCTTTCCTTTTAAACAATTTAGATGATATTTTGAAGATTTGTGACATATAGGTTATGTAGATTAAATGTCTGTCGGTATAACCGATGCCGGACTCAAAATTTGTTGTTGTCCCATGTGTATGAAACCTAGCTTAGGTCCTAGTCGCTTAGTTTTACATTTTTAATTTATTTTTTAAATTCTAGAATATCAGGAAATAACAATAGTCACAAGTATTGAACTGCTTCATTCATGTCCCGTTATGCGCACTGAGTGTCTCTCTTCCTGTTTCAGTCAAGTTTCTAGAGGTGATCAAGCCGTTTTGCAGCATTCTGCCAGAAATAGCAAAGCCAGAGAGAAAGGTAAGTCTGAGAGCGTAACTTTCTTCCCATATTGTATGCTGTCTGAGCTTGGGTTCCTTTCACATATTGCATATGTGGCACCTTATGGTGTGTGCTGTTGTTCCAGCCTCTTGACCCTAAATATTGCATGTAAATGCTTAAAGGGTTTAAATCATTGAGAATTTGTGGTGCACTTCTCATTTGTTTTGCATGAGATTTCCAAAACAGACAACTTTTTTCTGCACTTCTCTGTTAAGGGTCTAACCTACTTTCGAGTTACTTCTTACATTCTATTTTTTTTTTTAATATTTTGACATTCATGATTTTGATGATGGAAATCAAGCGTCAGAACAGCAATTAGTTTTTTTTTAATGAAGAGTGCTTTACCTTTCTTAAACTATGATATTAAACATATGGCTTTATGCTTGATATATCAGAGAAGTGCACTGGGTTTTTATTTTGTTCTAGATTCAATTCAGAGAAAAGGTACTATGGACTGCTATAACTTTATTCATCTTCCTGGTATGCTGCCAAGTAAGTGTTTCTCATCCATTCTTACCAAACAGAGCAGAGACAGTTAATTTCCACATTGTCTCCTCTTTTTGTGCCTCACATTTATTCATTCTGTTTCTAAGATACTAATATATCATTTTTTTATTTAGATTCCCTTATTTGGCATCATGAGCTCGGACTCTGCAGATCCCTTCTATTGGATTCGAGTAATCCTTGCATCAAATCGTGGTACTTTGATGGAACTGGGTATATCACCCATTGTGACATCTGGTCTTATCATGCAACTTCTTGCCGGTGCCAAGATAATTGAAGTCGGTGATACTCCAAAGGACCGAGCTCTCTTCAATGGAGCCCAAAAGTGTCAGTGGAGTCTCTCTGCCATGTTACTGTCCATGCATTGTCTGTAAACTAAATGGTTAAGACATTGAATTATTTTAATTTTGTTTCAGTGTTTGGAATGGTCATCACTGTTGGTCAAGCCATCGTGTATGTGATGACTGGCATGTACGGTGATCCTGCTGACATTGGGGCTGGTGTCTGTCTGCTCATCATCATCCAGCTGTTTGTTGCTGGTCTCATTGTCCTGTTGCTGGATGAGCTCTTGCAGAAAGGTTACGGTCTAGGCTCAGGAATCTCCCTCTTCATCGCAACCAATATTTGTGAGACCATCGTGTGGAAGGCATTCAGCCCAGCAACCATGAACAATGGTATAGTTTACTTTGTTCCAGTTTTACTGATTAGAGACTCTATGTCAAATTTGTTGATTCCCACTTGTCACAATGGTCTGATATTTTTTCAGGACGTGGTACTGAGTTTGAAGGTGCCGTCATTGCTCTCTTCCACCTTCTTGCCACTCGTCAAGACAAAGTCCGAGCCCTGAGGGAGGCTTTCTACCGTCAGAACCTTCCCAACCTGATGAATCTGATGGCTACCATCCTTGTTTTTGCTGTTGTCATATACTTCCAGGTGCAAATTCCAAATTTAAACTTTTTCCATGCCATAGTTTACTTTTATATATTTGGACGAAGTAAGAACAGATGTTGTGTTTGTTCATAGGGCTTCCGTGTGGACCTTCCCATCAAGTCTGCCCGTTATCGCGGACAGTACAGCAGTTACCCTATCAAGCTCTTCTACACTTCAAACATTCCCATTATCTTGCAGTCAGCTCTCGTCTCCAATCTGTATGTCATCTCACAGGTAAGATTTTAGGATTGTGCTGTGAATTTCCTTCTCCAATCCTTATTAAACCCTCAAGCTTCTATAACTGTACATGCAATTATTCTTTTTACAGATGCTGGCTGTCAAGTTTCATGGTAATTTCCTTGTGAACTTGTTGGGAGTGTGGGCTGATGTTGGTGGCGGCGGCCCTGCCCGTGCCTACCCAGTGGGTGGTCTATGCTACTATCTTTCTCCACCTGAAAACTTGGGCCACATCCTTGAGGACCCCGTCCATGCTGTTCTTTACATCATCTTTATGCTGGGCTCGTGTGCATTCTTCTCGAAAACTTGGATTGAAGTTTCAGGCTCTTCCGCTAAGGATGTAAGTAAAGCCTTAATTATCATCCTGGTTGAAAGTTGATCTTTTTAGGTTTGATCACGTTTACTTATGTTATTTCTTTCTGCAGGTTGCCAAGCAGCTGAAAGACCAGCAGATGGTTATGGGTGGTCACCGGGATCATTCATTGATCCACGAGTTGAACAGATACATCCCAACTGCGGCCGCTTTTGGTGGTCTCTGCATTGGTGCTCTCTCAGTCTTGGCTGATTTTATGGGAGCAATTGGTTCTGGAACTGGTATCCTTCTTGCAGTTACCATCATCTACCAGTACTTCGAAATCTTTGTTAAAGAGCAAAGTGAAATGGGAGGAATGAGCACGTTGCTGTTTTAAGTAGCGTGAGTGTCAATTGACAATTTTTAAGGTACATTCTGTTGTGATTGTCTATGACTATATGAAATTTGAGTGGATTTTGGATTGAGTGGTGAGCAGCTGAGCGCCTTGGCAGCTGGAGATTTGTACTAAAACTGAACTGCTTATGGCAGGTCAAGAGAAACATCGTGTTCAAAAGCTCTGCTGTTAGTTTTGTAATTTATTGTTTTGTTATTGTGAAGCTGAATATTCAGGCTCTACTGCCTGCATGTAGTGATCCTTTACTCAATTTCTGTTAACCAGTGACAGGATATCTGAGTTATTGGAACTTTCAGTGCATAGCTATTATGAATTTCTATGCACCTGAAAGTGATTTCTTGAGTAACAATCTTTCAATTGGCTGTTTTGAAATGATATCAATACTGCCATTGATTAATTTTTCATTTGAATATGTTGTACCATCATTGTGGAGAATTATTTATTGTTCTAGTATTTTTTTATATTGAGACTCTTAAAAAATTGCAATATTTATTGGATTGTAAAATATGAATTATTGTTACTTCCAAAATCTAATTATGTCACATTGTTAGGCTTTTTCCTAGCAATACATGCGTCATCCAGGACTTCTTGGCTCTACTGTAATTTGGTCAACATCGAAAAAGAAAATCTTGTGCAGAGTGCATAAGTGTTTTCTCTTGCTTATGGAGAAAACCCATGTTTTGAAATAAGGTACTGTTCTCGATTTGGAACTGCTCCAGAACTAAAATCTCTTCATTGTAAGAATAATTTTTTTTTTTTTTTTTTTACTATATGCTGACACATACTGAAATAAAATGTGTCTTGAAAGATTTTATTTGTTTCATTCCCTGTTAACTTTCCTCCCTGTTTATATTCAGTTGATGTCGTCACTGAAATATTATGAAACTGACAGGTGAAATGCAGATGCCTTGCCAAGCAGTGCCCCAGGAGAGGTAAGGATCGAGTACAAAGTTAATCAAAGATCGGAGAGAGAAAATATTTCTCCTCAAAAAACGAAGGAAATTTGAAAATTTCAGATTTGCTTCAAAGTTATAAGGGACAATCCTCTGGATGTCCTTAGACCTCTACACCACGAAACAGCAGCATTTTTGAGCAATGGACTTTTACCCTTTCCATTTTTGAAGAAAATTTGAAAATTTCAGAATTGTCTCAAACTGATAAGGGATTATGGTCCGGATGTCCTAAGACTTCTTAACCACAAAACAGCAGCATTTTTTGAGAAATGGGGACTCCTCTTCCTCCTGTGACAGTTAAGAAAATTTTGACATTTGAATGACGCTTCCTTAATTGCGAATTTGATCAACCCATGTGCGCAAGTGGTCTGCCTGGGTGTACTCTGCAAGGCTACCAAGTTTACAAATATCGGAGACAAAAAAAAAAAATTCTCAAGAAACAGGGAGGCTATACCCTTTTCATTTTCTAAGAAAATTTGAAAATTACTTGAGAAAGTAACTTCTGCGGCCTGCTGCGGCGTATGAGAAAGTAACTTATCTTCACTAGTAAAAGTCAAAGACTTTAAAGAATTAATATAATGATTTAAAACAGAAATTTCATGATTCTCTGGACCAAGGAATGATATTGAATCATGCTCATGATAGCATCATGAGAAGAAAGGAAGAAGAATACTTGGTTTCCATTATCTTTATTAAAACTTTAAAATCACAATGTGGTTTCAGTTACACAATTTGCTCCATTCCGAGATAACAATATTTCTTCAATCCATTCATGATGTCGATGAGCAAGTTTACTTTGGTAACACTCATCTGGAGGGCTTGATGAGGATTCCTTGAATAAAATATCTTCATGCCAAAAAACAACCTGCCATAGCAAACTTCTTTCAAAATCAGTGTCTAAAACAGACAACTTCTGAGCTTTAGGAAGAGGTATACCATCTGTGATGTCCGATTCTTCAGATGCATTTGAAAATGTTTGCTTTGCCAGAGAGTAAAATGAAAACAAAATAAAGCGTCTATGACACCATAATGCTTCATGGCCTGGATATAATCTAATCAGTTCTGTGACAAAACCAAGCTCATATGCTAAAAGACCAATCTGTACAATAATGGAATTTTTGCTACAATTGATGGGGCATGAGGAATAAGTCTCTTTGTTATCCAAAATATCAAGGAGTGATGAATATAATTCTTTAGAATGTCTACTATCTTTAAAAGCTGCTTCACTTAAGCATGAATTTTTCAAGGGCAATAAGAATTCCCCCACTGCACTATGCAATGTTCCACAAAGATCAGAGTGAGAATATTTTTTAACAAGCTGTTTATATAAAAATTCCCTATACTGAAGACCACTATGTTCTGAAACATGTCTGGAGACCCATTTCTCTGATGTTGTCCATTCATTCATTAAATAGTCGTGTGCTAGAGGTAGATGTGACATAACCCACATGCGATGATTCCAAGCATGATAGTTGTTAGCGTAACGATCTGCAGTCATGAGGGTGACTCTTAGTTCTTCTTCAACGAGGTGCGAGGAGGAAGCCAAGTCAAACTGTTCAGCCCTGACTGAAAAGACAAGAAAGTTTGTTACAAAGTTGGTACTGCAGAAAATTTATTTGAATAAGAATTAATATAATAGGGCATACCTGCAATTCGGTTCAAAATCCATCGGCGGTACACAAACGCTTCAGAAGTCTTAGGGCGCCGTGACAATGTAACAGAATTCACATGGAGTTCAAAGAGGGGATCAAAGCGGCCCATGACAACAAATTCACGGCGCATATTCCATATCAATGTACAATCAGGATTTAATAAGATTCCTCCCAACAGCAAACGTGACAAAATATTTGGATCTGTAAACAGTATTTAAAAATTAAACTAATATAAATAGTTAATTTAATCCACACTACCTAATAATTAGAGCAGAACATCTCCATACCTTCTCGACGTAGTCTTTGTTGTTGCTTTAGATTCGTCAATTTGTGGTAAACATGCACATACAAATGTCGAACGCACCATTCTTCCAACGCAAGAGTATGTTCAGCGTGAAGGACGGGTGATTTATTTTCTCCTACAGGGACTGGCAAAATTTCAAAATGTCTCCTACAGATATAAAAGAAAAATTAGTGGAGAATAGAATTTTTTTAAGAGAGACTCTTGGTCGTATTTTAAGAAACTGAAGAGAATAAGATATGGACTAAAAATTTATGTTCCGCACATGATTAAAATGTTAATTACTAAATACTGAGATTCGTTAGGCAAAGAAGAAAAGATTTGCCCAAACCTTTTTAAACTTTGCACTTTTGCAGTGAAGAATGTAAAACGATGAAAAATAAATTTTAAAGTGCCAATTGATGGCAATGACTTTAAAAGGATTTCAGGTGCACCCACTGTTTCTGTGTGTAACCTAACAAAAACTTAACCTAAAAAATACATGATAAGATACTGTCACACACATCCACAATTAACCAATAGCGTTAGACGAATTCAAAATCTTTTAATGAGCTTTTCAAGGTTTGCTTCCCAAAACTTAACACGCATTGTGAGGAACAACTTACAAATCTTTGTCCTTCTTGAAGATATTTTCGATATCTGCCAGGATCTTCTCAGCAGCAGGAAATGAGTCGTCGTGCATTATGACTAAAGTCGTTCTAGCCAAAGGTTGGTCTGCGGCGATCCGCGGAACTAAACGTCGTACCGGTCGCAGTATCGGTGGTGGGGGCTGGCGACCGCAGCGCCCGAGGACCAACCTTTGGCTAGAACGATTATAGACATCGACAAAGACAAAGGGAAGGCACAAGAAAAAAAAAAAAAAAAGGACTCCAAAATTCCAAATAACGTCAAAATTAAATCATAAAAACATGCACAGATACTGATTGAATGCTGCGCAGAAGATATGACTGGCACAGTATACCAGAAAGACTGGGGATGTCGTATGTCGCACGAGTTTGTCGGCAAAACCAGCACTGTTTTACAGCAGCGGAGTCGATGTATCCTGCAAACGTACGGAGAATACTTCAAGAAGAGTCCAAACCAGCTGGAACAAGATCAGATCCGATCAATTCAATCCAGATTAATGGCATAGGCGGGAACTAGCGAATTGTTTTGTTTTTGTTATGAAAAATTTTGTATTGTCGTCTGCTGCTGTATTTCTGCTAGGATGTAAAGTAATGTGGATCAAAACGAGGGAAAATATTCCCTTATTCACTCCATGTTGCAAATTTAACTGAATGGACAAGCTGCGAAAAATTATAGCCGTTTTATGCTTGTAACTAAAATAGAAGTCTTGTAACATTCATTTTAAAAGATATTGATGACAATATTTTAACCTTTATTACTATTTGGCATTTAGTACCGGCACTAGTTAGTCAAGACTGAGTGCTTGGTTCTCTTGAAGGTATCTCAAAATCTTCCTTGATTCTTAATCATGTCTTTTCAAAGTACCTTGCGGAAGATATTGCGTTCTAAATCACCATCCGAATATTCTTCAGATCTCTTTTCATGGCAAAAGTAAGAATCCACAGTTATCAAATATGTTCATATTTGCCAGATCCAATTAAAATGTCTCACCTTATTTTCGTCTCCAGGAAAAGAGACATTGGGAAATACAATGTTGTGCTTCCAGGGAGAGTTTCAGAGCAACAACGATATGTTCCTGACCACATCCCAAAACCGCCTTATTTTGACACAGGTGTGCCCCCACCCCTGCGTTTCACTAAACCTGAAATCAAAAATCAATTTCAAGTACAAGGAATGAGACATGCATGTCAAGTTGCTCAGCAGGTTTTAGAAGGTGTCGGACAAGAAGTCAAAGTTAGTTCTGTGAATGACACCTGGTACGAAGATGCTTTCGGAGTCTTGTCATTAAAATTGTTTTGTTTGCATCTGTCCCAGATTGGAAAAACAACTGATGATCTTGATGCTGAAGCTCATAAACTCATAATAGATGCCAATGCTTACCCTTCTCCCTTAAATTATAAAGGATTTCCAAAGAGCATATGCACATCTGTAAACAATGTTTGCTGTCATGGCATACCAGATGATAGACCTCTTGAAGACGGAGATATTATTAATATTGATGTCACTGTAAGTCACTTTTATAAAAATCTGTTTTCTTCCTTTTTGTCTGGTTTTTGAATTGGTCTTATATTAATATTCTAAGTTCCAATGTTTTGCAAAACAGTCATTTTCATCTTTTTTGAATTAAGGTGTATTTTGAGGGCTTCCATGGCGATTGTTCCAAGACATTTTGTGTTGGGACTGTCGATGATTATGGGCGAAAACTTGTTGAGGTGACAGAGTTGTGTCTTGAAAATGCAATCGCAGAATGCAGACCAAATGTTCCATATTCAGTGATAGGTAAACATAGCTATTAAGTTCACTTCAACCTCCAGGAGAGCATTCATTATGGTTGTTTCTTGTTCATCTGAGAAATGTGTATTTTGATGTTTATACATGAAAACCTATTCCTTGGAATATGTGTATCAGATCTGATCTCTATAAATGTGTTTTTAGGAGAAATTATTGAAGCAACTGCGAAAAGCAATAGCCTGTCTGTGTTACCAGCTCTATTGGGTCATGGAATTGGATCATACTTCCATGGGCCTCCAGAAGTTTGGCACATAAGTAAGAATTGATGCGTTTCCCAATTAATCGCTTCCTCTCTTGTGCTCTTACCTCCTTTACCTTTTACTCTCAGTGTTTTTCTTCGCTCAGACTTCCTCAAGAGTTCTATTTCATGTTTATGTTGCTCTTCTCACTCCTTTTCAGAGAATAGTAGTGACGTTTTAATGAGATCTGGCCACACTTTTACCATTGAGCCTGCTTTAACACATGGTAGTGTGGACCTTGAAGTTCTTGAAGACGGATGGACAGTAGTCACATGTGATCAGGCCAGATCTGCACAGTGTGAGCACACAGTGCTTATCACTGACATAGGAGTTGAAACACTTACCAAAAATACCTGTGGCGCGTAAATCCGAGTGGACTCCTTTTGAGAAACTTGCACCCTGCAGCAGTGAGTTGTCAGAATGTCTTGCACTTATGTTTCCCCAATAAAATACTGTTGAGTAAAGAACAAACTTTTAATAAATATGTACATGACATATTGGTAAACTGGGTCCTCTTTCTTTTTCCATATTTCTTACCAAAATTTTCAAAAAATGAAAACAAATTTATACAAATAACTTTTATCATTATAAAATGTGTTACAACTTGGAGCAATATTACTACTAAGCATTCGCACATTAACAAATTACTCTTGCAATGGTTGTGCCAATCTCATAATCAAATAAACTAGCCGCCTCCTTTGGAGTTAAAGGAATGTTCATCTATCATCTGCAAGAAAATTTCATTTAACACAAAAAATGAATATCAAAATACAAAAATAAGGCAACAAATGTTGTTCTTAGGGTTCAAAGCACACTATGTACTGAGCTTTCATATGTCACTGACAAAAAGAGCCAACAGTTGATTAATTAAAAATATGATTTTAGTTTCACCGCTTGAAGCTAAAAATGGCATGTCGTACAGTCACTCATAAGTATTAAGATACTCTCATTTATAAAATATTCCAAAGCTGCTTACACAAAGTCGTTTGTATCAACAATTCTGATAGATCTCAATATAAAATTATATCACTGCATTGATTATCATCTAATTTCATTCTTTCCTAAAGATACGTCCAGAAGGAAACAGGCAAGTCAAAGTGAAGTCCACTGACTACACATAAAATGAAAAATTAAAAGTAATTAAATTTGACTCAGTAATGACTTTGCTCTTCCTTTGATTTTCAAGACAAGTTTAGAAAAGCTCATGCTACAAGCAACATTTTATTTTGGGTTTGTGTGAAGAAATGCAAAACACTGCAGCACCAGCCTCAGGCAGTTTGGCTGCCTAGAAAATTTGTAAGTATTTCCTTTAGGATGAAATTGAACTTTCAAATGGAAGTCTTCAATACGATAAAATAGAGGGGAAACTGCTCTCATTTCATTGTTTCATAAAGTTCAAAGATCCCACAGCGAAGGTAGTTGTGGTAATGAAACATTACATCCCTTCACTGTTGAACAGCAATGCATCACAGATATATATACCAACTTATTGCTGGCCATTTGATTGTCAAACATCTAACTTTGAGCATTACTGAGAAGTGAAAGAATGAAGTCCACACTTATTCCATGCTAAGCATAAAACTAATGCTATCCCGAGTAAACATTTGCTTAAGGAGATCAAGGAACATGATATTAAGATCACATGGGAGTATGCCTTGAATAAAATTAGACACAAAAATAAAATGGAAACTAGATAAAACTCGTCAGGTCTAAGAATTAACATATTGATTATAAAGATGGCAGTCTCATGAAAATTTTCAATACTTAATTAACAAGATACCTATATGAAAATAACGGTTTCAGGAGCTGTTTCCACTTATCAAAATGAGATACACCTGACAACTGAAAAAATGTATGGCAGATAAGATGCTGAAGATAAATCCAAACCAAGCGAAGGCAAATAAATTTTGTGTAATGTACCTTTAAGTGCAAAATATGTAATGAGGGAATTGGACATGGACACATTACCTCCTTAATTGACTAGGACACTAGCATGACCCATACTAAATACTTAAGCACCACTGACTTATCTTTTGAATTTTGAAGAAAAAAGAAAAAAGAAAAAAAGGGAAACTTAGTGCAATTCCAGTGGTAATGTAGTCACGCATGGTTCACACCCAAAGAAAGAAATTCATTGAGGCTGACAGGGACATCTCTCCAGGGGCCAGTAAGGAGCTGCAGAGTAAAAAACAGAAACAAAATTTAATCTTGCATTTTCATTAGGAGTTCATTCTTTTTTATTCACTCTATAGCTATTCGCTCCAATTCCACCTTCCTAATTACATTGTCTTGAAGGGTAAGGAGTTCTATATGTATACACATTCATGAGAGTATCACCACCATCACATGAGCATATGTACAAAGCAAATGGCACACAACTGACCGAGTACTTCTGGCAATCCATCCTCACATGAATAAATTATTTAGTTTAATTACAATCACAATTTCAATACGTTGAGATTCTAATAAAAAGCTAATGTTCTGATGCTGGATGGTCAGAGGACTCGGCCAGTTTCCAATACCATAATGAAAAGACACTTGCATGAATGTGAGATGCTGTGATGGTGGCTACTGACACTTTCCTACAACTAGAACAACAAAAAATATGTTAACATTTTGTACTGTGTCTTCAAAATTTATGTGGTACTTTATAGAAGGCAATGTATATTTACATTAAATGACACAAATTTAGCCATGTGAAAGCAAAATGCTTCTCACATTGCAATCAAACCTCTAAATTCTAAAATTGGATAGATCTCAAATAATACTAAGTACATAATTTCCATATTAAAAAAATACCTACATTGTATTTACAGAAAATATATATAAATTACATACACATATGTATACATACATACACATACATATCTATATATATTTAAATAAAATGTGTACATTGCCACAGACAGTATATACATTGACAACTCACTGGTCACATGATTATCATCAACTTTCACAACTAAAAAATCCATAGAAAAGTGTTTTCTCTGCATTGTGCTGTAGAAAGTTGGCATACACCAATGAATCAATTATGATGAGATGCAGATGAAACCAGTACTCAGAAAAATTTGAACTTGTACTATTACTTTCAAAGATGAACCGAAGGGGATGGTAGATAAATATACAGGACCAGAGGAACAGTGTTGCCTCTAAACTTGGAATTAAATCTTTTTTACAATGCATTTTCCGATGACTTCAAATGCCGAAACAATAAAGTAGATAATACCAGACACTTAAAATCAGAATTTATACATTCAATATTGGAGGGAATGCCACAACTATTCGCCAATTACGAATCAAAATGAGGAATGTTTATGACAAAAGGCTCTGATTCTGTTGGTTTTGGTTTATGAGTTGGTGATTTCAAATCATACTTCACAATGCCAATATAAAACAAAATCAGTCAAAGAGATAATACTAAATGAGTACTCTAAACCATAAAAATACAACATGATGAAAATACTCATACACATGCAAACGGAAGTCCAAGTCTGCACGTCGACAGATGTAAAAGAGAGCCCAAGGATCATGACTCAGCAGCAGCAGAAGATGCACCTTCACTTCCAAGGCTATCTACCCTATACCTGTTGAATGTTCTATATGGGGCCTTGCTGATGTCATTATTAGTCAACACTCGAGTCCTGTTAGGCACTACACCATCACCACGTCCCATTAACCAATCATTACTAGCTTTCTGTTGCAGGTCGCTGACGTTTTCTTGAGCCCACTTGTTGTGCCAAGATCTGAACTTGTTGCTTAACCTAGTTGACACGGCAGGATGCGACTGGAAACAAAAAACAAGATAATTAACAAGGATCAAGATGCGATTTTTCTCATTCTTAACTTCCTTGAATTCTTTTTACCTGTCTAGCTTTAGGGAGAGCCTGTTCCCGGTACAGATAGTTGTCACGGTTAATGACATACACCATGCGGTATGAATTCTGATTAAAATGGCACTGCAATTCATCAGCCCCATCTAAATTGTCATTTTCAAGGCTAATTTTGTGGTTTAGCCTTACAGGTTTAGGTTTTCCTTGCTTTGACTGCCTTCTTCCTCCACTTGCTTCAACATCTTCATCTACTTCCATTTCCTCATCACCATCAGCACTGCAATCACGTAATATATAGTCAATAAATGGTGAAGCACTGATAGAGAAACAGAGGCTATTCAGAGACCACAGAAGCAATTCTTGAACAATTGTTAACAAACAAACCTTGACTTTTCCTTTTTCTTACGATCAGCAGCTGCTTTGTCTGATTCAGCTACTTCGGCGCCTTCAGATACAGGCACAGGGACAGCAACAGGGCCTATTCCTTTAATTTCGCTCTCTACGTCAGGCTGGCCAAGCTTCTTTCTTCTTACATTCCTAGCAAGAAAAACAGCCTTTCTTGGTCTCAGAAGAGTATTATCCGCCTGTATAGACAAAAACAAAAAGTGACACGACCAACATTATTATCTTTTTCTTTGTGTTTTAAATTTCTTTCAAAAGAAAACTGTTTTTGGAACTTACCTCTCTTTCTTCTTTCACTCTATTGCTAGGCTCTGCATTAGTAGGCTCTTCTGAGTTTGAGAAGCGCCGCTCCCGCTCTGCAAAATTGGGCCATTCAGAGGATTCTGCTTGCTGTTCTTGGTCCTCTGACTCAGTGTCCAGTAGCTCAAGAGTAACCTTGCAATCGCGCTTGTACTGAAAGGATGGAAATATCAAGAAATGAAACAATCATGCACCTTTCATAAATCCAGGTAGACAAGCAAGTAAGTTATAGGTAACATACAAGGAGAATTTTGAAGCAATTTTCTTCAGCAAGGGCTTGTTCAGCTCTGCGCTGGTATGCCATTTCTGCAGCTATTCTTTGATGTGCAGAGCTACAAGGCCCTCCTGTAGCAAGTCCCGCCCTCTTTTGTTCAGACACAAAAATTTCTTGACATTCAGTACATGGATCATCTGACACTAAGTGTTGCAGCTGCAAAAAAAAATTTTAAAAAAATTAAAAAAAATAAAATTGGACAATGTAACAGAACAGCAATAATAAGGAAATTAAGTTTTAGCAGCAGGTGTAAAGTGGATCAAACAAAGGACATTACAGCGCAATTAGAAAAACATATATTACAAACCTGTCTCACAGCATATGTCACAACCTTGTCTAATGTAAAAGCTATATAGGCATGAATTCCAAACATTTCACGAAGTGTATCCTCATAAGCATTGCTGTCCATGTTGCCGTCTAACACATTTCGTACCATGTCCAAGAATGCAGGATAATAGTCTTCAACGTCAATTTCACCTGAAACAGAAATAGTAATGAGTCAGATTTACCTTAACTTAAAACACAGTCATAGAGAACAGGAGAAATTGGAAACAAACATACTTTTCGGTTTTAATCGCAGGGCAACAGCAGTAGACTCTTTCCTATCCACTCTGTATTTTGCTTCCTCATTGGCTAGGGCTACCGCTCGATCGTACATGCGAGTAAGACGTTCACAGAGTATGTGGTGAAGGCGGAAGAACAAATACCAGTTATTGTTTCCAAAAAATAGGGAGTAGCACTCATCAGGATGTTGAGAAATTGCGTGAGGAGGGGGCTTCACATCACCTTCAGGCTCTTCCTCCTTTTTACAGGGAGAAGCAACCGCAGTGTCCCTGCGATCGCTAAAGGGAGCCTTTGATGCATTAGCATCACTATCATCATCATTGTCTGCATCTTCTCTCTCATCATCACTCAATTCTTGTCTTGGATGGAAGAACAAATCAGGAAGGAAATGTCGCAGTAGCTGTTTGATGCGTTGTTTATCCTCCTTATGTATACTTGTCTGTCTCTTAACATGATGAATAAGGAGCTCTGCTGCATCATTCAGGACTGTTTTATCCTTGTAAGGAAGCACTAAATGTGGGCCAGTAGTGGTTTCGCTGCTGCCTTCTTCAGCTTGCTCATGCCTCTCATCAAATAATGTTTCTATTTCATTAAACAAGCTCTTAGAACGGAGCTGTTTGACATCATTCTGCTTGAAGTTGATTCCCTGATGATCTAATGATTTAAGATAGTACTTTTCATTTTGCTCCCTCCATATTTTATTGAAGCCCTTTTGAGCTTCTCTCCATTCCTCCTCCTTGGCTTTTAACCTTCTTAAGACCACTGGTACAGCCACCGAAGGATTCTTCTTGAGACCATCAATGATATCGGGCGCCTTGTCACCATATATTCTTTTGAGCGCTCTCTGATGAATGGTTGGAGAGGCCCCTCCCAAACAATCATCTAGCCTGAATTTGGCAACCTCCTCAGCCGACAGCCTTTGTAATTTCTTGTGCACACCTTCCAATACTCTTATGGTTGCTGCATTTGTTTCAATAACTACATCTAATTCAAACCTTTCATCTTCGCACCGATAAATGTACTCTTCATACTGAGTCTTACGAGAAGTCACAAACGTTGAGTCCTCAGACCAAGTAGGGAAAGATACCCAAGTGTCATTCAGAACTTCTTTGCAAAGAGGTGTTCGCCCAGTGCATTTAGGCTGAATGTAATTCTTCGGTAATGCACAGTAACTGGCACCAAGCCTTTTACAGGTGGAATAATCTGGAAAATCAAAGAACACATGTGAGATTTCTCTACCTTTATAACATATGTGGTACCAAAACCTTCTTTGTTCAGCAAACCTGAGCAACACAGAAATAAGCACAAAATATCAATGCAAATTATGACACTTACCAATCTCTAAAGCATGATCTCCAGTAGGCCTGTCCTGCCGTGCAACATTGTTGGGGATGCTCTCAACTCCTGATACTGAGTTCCCGAGTCCTGAGGAGCCCAGTCCACTGACCAGACCATGAACACCAGGCGCATTCACATTTCCTTCACATGCACCGATGAAGTCTTTAAACCGGCGGAACAGTTCAGGGTACTTCCCAAGGAATGGTGTGACAAGCTGCACCAATTCAGACTTGGAAACAACCTCTTCATTGAAAAGTTGCAGACAGCGCAAGAAGTTGGTATAAACTTCCTGACTTCGCAGTGCCTTCCGAACATTATCAAAGAAAGCAAAGTCATGGAGAGTCCCAAACTTGCCAGCATCAGCAAGAGTAACATCTCTGATGCAAGCTTTGTGTTTCTTGGCTGGCGGGGGACCATGGGACTGGCCTCCATGGCCTCCATGCGGAGTGATGTGAGCGCCATGCCCGCTGCCATGTAGGTGCTGGTGATGGCCATGATGAGATGAATTGGGAGTTGTGGAGGAAAAAGAGGGAGATCTCTTCACACCACCACTGTTTCCAAACTTGGATGCCGAATTGAGATTACCGTGGGTACGATCAGTGTGAGTGCCCATCATGACAAGGCCTGAAGTTGGAGTGGTTCCATCTCGTTCACGGCCAGTGGAACATGAGTTGCTGTTGTAACTCAGTTTCAGGTTAGCAGGCTTCTTAACAGTATGATGGTCGTTTGCCAGGACTTTAGGTCCAATTGCAGTCTGATGGCTTGTAGCATCAGGCAAGAACTGACCAAACTCAGCCAACAGATCTTCTTGGTTTTCAAACAGCTTGGCCACTTGGGAGTAAACTTCAGCTTCAGTGAGATGTTTACCTCCCACAGTATTTCCACTCATGTTGGCTCCATCCTTAAGATTTCTTTGTTCCTTCTGGTAGGTGTGCAGTATCTCAAGAAAGCGTTTGTATTTATCGGGCTGGCCCTGAAAGCGATTCTGTAAAGCAAACATAATTATAAGTGAAAAGTCATCTGATTTTCAGAAAATAGTCTACACTTACAGATTAGTCATGACCACTGACCTTAATTTTGTTTACATAATTTATAGCGTGGTTGAATTCCACTGGCTGACTCTGTGTGGAGTGAGGAATAGTTTCTCCGTGTGGCAGACCTTGAGAGACGGCCTGATGGGCTTGAGATACAGCCTGAGCCATACCAGCGTGATGCAAGTTTGTCCCCGCAGAGTTGAGGTGGTGTGGGGGATGGATGGGGTGGGGAGTATGGTGACTGGGGACAGAACTCTGAAAGGAAAAACAAAAAGTTAAAAACAATTGCAGGGAACTGTTTTTGTTCTTTCTTCATGACACTGCACACAAGAATAAAATGTGTACCTGGGCCCCACTGGTTGACGACACACTGTTGACACCATGCGGCACAGTGCCGCATGGAGGGGGAGCTGTGGGAGCTATGGATGGCTGAGGATACACATGGTGTACAGCCGCAGAGACATGGTGTGGTGCGGCCCCTCCAGGCATGGATACAGGAGGGCCGCTGGAAGAGTTAGTCACAACAACCGGAACTGGAGAGGGGCCAGGCACTACTCCAGCAGTGCTATGGTTGTTACTGGCGACAACTGGAGTTGGATGATGAGTCACCAGAGGCCCACTGGAGCTGCAAATGAGCATTCAAAGAAATAGGTTAGCAGCGCACTTATGGTGTAATTTCGAATTAACTCTTGCTTGGCTTCAAGCAGAAGAGTTCCCCACTTCCTCCAGACAATGTACACTTATAAATCCAGAGATTTTCTTCAGTTCTTAATACCTCAAAAATACAAGACCAATCTTTCTATCTTTGACAATCCTAGCGAGATTCTCTCTCTTTCAGTCAATTACTTTCCTCATACAATCACTTCTAGTAATCAGTGTGTAGTGCAGTCAGAAGATGATGGATTTATGTGGTGTGTACACAACCCCCTCATCCCTCACAGCAGAACAACAAGTCTGCCTACAACCAGCAAGGGGTTAAGGAGGGATCGTGGTACCACACCAACAACTTCTGTACTGGACAGCCCCCAGTGAGTGTATGGGACAGACAGGTGTGAGTTACCCCTCGCTCTAAGCATTGACATAAAAATTCCCTCTCACCTGATGATGGTAACAGGCTTGCCCATGGATGCAGGTTGACCCGGCTGGAGTGGGGGAGTGCTTGTGGGAACGACGGCAGGGGCTGCACCTTGGGACACAACAGAAGGGGACTGCGGCACAGCAGGCGCTACGACAGCAATGTTATTTGAGCTGATTCCCGACCCCGGGGGCCCGATGGGCGTGATGAGGGTGGTGGTGCCGTGGGTGCTGGTGGAGATGGGGCCACCGGGAGTGTGGACGACAGTGGTTGTTGACGCAGTGGGACTGGGTATGCTCACTGAGACTTGGAAAGCAAAGCCCTGGAACATTAAATTAGAAAAGTTAGAATCCCTCACAATGAAAAAAATTACTGTCCCATTTACAAACACCATATTACTGCAAATGTCTGACCTGGTCATTCTGCTGGACCTCAATCTTGTAGCCAGGAGGTAAAAATGTATTGAAACCAACAATGAGTTCAGGATGGCCTTTGAAGAGATCTGACACTCTCGCAATAACACCTGGGGTGTCAATGCTTTGAGATTTGAATTCTTTCATAATATCCAGAAAGTCATTGTAAACTTGCGGTTGATTTCCAAACTTGAACTTTACTTGGTCCAAATAGGACAGAGCATCCTCGACCTTTAGCTTCTGGAATTGCTGTTGAGACTGCTGAGATGGCTGTTGTGGTGCCACAGTAACTGTAGGGGGTGTAGTAGCACCTGTGTGGACCTGCAAAGAGAGGACAGTCACAAATAACATCACTGATGAACTTCCATCCAGTGGACTCTGAAGATATAAAATGAGCTCAATTATTACCTTGTGCCTAACGGGCTGGTGGGTTTGATTAGGCAAGATGACATGTTGCTGCTGAGTCAAAATTTGTTGGGGAGCCTGTAACGTGTGAAGCGTTGTTTGCAGACCTGGACCAGAGGGAGCACCCCCTTGCAGACCACTACCCGCAGTCTGGAGAAAACAGAACAAAATTGCACTAGTTGGACCACCTAAACTATGACAAAAGGAGGGCGAAGTAAATCACTACAAACTTACTTTGATTGCAGTTGCTGTAGCTCCAGGCATGTTTGATGTGTAGCTTGACGCAATTGAAAAAGCTGGCATAGCCACTTCACCTGAAGAGCCTGACGAACCAACTCGTTCAGAGGGCAAGTTCTTACTGATTCCTGACGGTGGCAGGTAACTAGGAGAGGTAACTGCGGTGACACCTGACAAGGCACGCATGATCATAAGTTTTTGGTGCAGTTATTGTCAAAGAGCGAATAAAAGTATAATGAATGCTATAAATCATACCAGGAGGAGTTATGACCCGATTATGGTGTTGGCGAACCGGCCCACTGTAAACAATGGCCGGCCCGCCCGGTGGCCCGCCCGCTCTCCCACTCAGTCCACCGCTCACACTACTGCTGCTGCTACCTTCTTGCTTTCCAGCCTCCTCCGCTCGACGTTTCATCTCAACTTACATTGGCGTAGCTAGAATGAGAGACAAAACAAAAATAAGACATCAGAAATGAACCATACTGAGAGTAAAAGCATTCTTTCATATGACAAACAGGAAGAAACGGTGGTGCATTGAGTTTTTAATAGAAGATTACTCCATTGGTGCAGGATTTTCACTAGATCAAAAAAGAAAGGAAAGAATTTCAATTGTAGAGAGAGCAGCCAATGACAGTGGTGGCCTTAACAGATATAACAATCAGGCAATCAGTGACCAGGTGGTAAAATATCCACAGGGTGATTCAGAAATAAGTGCTGTTTTTATGTGTGGTGGAAGGCAATACCCCAAGCATCATTTCAAAGATAGGAACCATGGGGCGCAAAAGCAGCTCAGGGTCGAGAAGGTTGTGGCGTGGACGTAGGCAACCATTCGACAGATCACAGAAAGAACACTGGAACAATCATTGTAATTTACTGTCAATCAATTTTATTGTTGTAGAGTAATGAGAAATCACCACTTTACTAGTTTGATGCTGACTGTGTCCGATACAGTGCTTGTTAAACTATTTATTTCTGTGATCTGTACTAATGGTTGCGCACGTCCATGGCTCAAAATTCTCGATTTCTAGCTGCATTTATTACGCATTTGCGACCCATCGTTCCTATCTCAGGAATGATGCTTGGGGTATCACCTTCCACCACACAGATAACCAGGACTTATTTCTGAATGGCCCTGTATATCCATCAGGTGAAATTCCGGGCCAAAGATGCAGAAAGTGTTTACGTTATAATAAGACGGCACTCCTGACAGCTTTAACCACTCAAGATGTGTCCCGAATTCATGGCAGCAGAGCCCTCATAAGCACTACCCATCCCGAGACTGAATCTGAAGCAGAGATTTCGTCCGTGTTGTCAAAAATTTGCAGCTCTTTTTTCTTTTCTTTTTCAAGATTTCTGAACGCTTTAGCCTTCGCTGGCAGGAGAAATGAGCTCGTCAAAGCAACCAATGACGAGGTCAGGTTAGCTCGCCCTGCCACTCGCCTCCGTACAGCGGTCAAAGGAATACCGTAAAGTAACGCCCAGGCCCTCCGCAAAGACACAGAGCTGAAGGCCAGGGACAATTTACCTTGTAAGCTTCCCCGCCGCATCCGCGACGCTCGAGAATCCAAGGTGCTCGATCACGTCCATAAGAGCAGCTAACCAAAGCAAACTTTCACTTCGCTTTGCGCCACAATTCCTCACTTTTTCAATCGCCCTCAGCGAAAATCTGTCAACTACGTGTTCAGAGTTTCAGAAAACTGTTCAGCACAGTAACCATAGCACGGGATTGGCGAGTTCGCACACTAAAACAACAGGCACCAAGCAGAAGGGGCGAAAGATGGAGAACTGGGAGGCATTTATGCTCGTTCTGGGGCCGCAACCGTCCTGCCGCCCGAGCCGAGCCGAGCGTCATCACGACGAGTCGAGCCGGGATAGGAGGGGGCAGGGCAGGAGGAGGGAGGTCCCAACACAGTTGCGCGAGGCGAGGCGCGGCGAGCGGCGAGCGAGACTGGAAGTGGCTGTGGCTGGGTGGACTGAGACTTGCACCATCGCAAAGCGCTCAAAGATTGCTGCTCCAGCTGGTATGGGTGGCTTGTGCTCGAAAGGGATGAGTGTTCCTAGATAAGGGCGGTGGCGTGGCATCCCGCGGGAGGATTCTGATTTCAAGGTGAAACCGACGAGCCTCAAGTACGCTGGCAGGGCTATCCGAATGGGTCCCGTCCTTTCAACGGGAACCGCTCCGAGCCATGTGGGGTCATATGAGGGGGCGGGTAGATGCTGCTGCACGTTAGTGGCGTCCGTTCTCTAGCGAGGGACGTGTTCTGCGCAGGAAACTAGAGCTAGAAACTGCAATCATAAGAGAGGGAACGCCAGGCGACCGCCGTCTGCCTGACCCCGAGTGGGGCCTCAGTGCCGAGCCGAGTGCCAGCGAACAGCGAAACCTCTTTGGGCGAGCTGGGCCCCGCGCGAGCACAACGAAACGCTTGGCTGAGCGACAAAAGTTTGCCCGGGCGCAAGCAACGCAGTGGGAGGGAGAGAGAGAGAGAGAGAGAGAGTGGACGATAGAAGGGGGTGGGAACTGGAGGGGAGGGGGGCGGGGCAGCGGGCGGGCGAGGAAAGATAGTAAAGCAGACGAGCGAAGAAGGGGTGGAGGAATTGCGTGGTGGGGGTCGAATCGAACGGTAGGAGTAGGAGCACCGACAGAGGGGAGGGGGCTGTGGATGGCGGGAGGAGAGGGGAACTCAAGTCGACACTGACTGCTTTGCGGGTTTGTTTAGAAATGGAATCATCCCACACAGCTGCAACTACTACCGCCGCAGCTCCCTCCCGCACCCACTGCAGCGGCGGCGGTCCGCCTCCCATAATGCATTTCCAGCTCTCTGGCCTGTTGCCAGCTGGCGGGAAGAAAGAGGAAGAAGCGAACGGGAGAGAGAAGGGGGGAGAGAGAGGAAGAGAGAGAGAGAGAGAGAGAGAGAGAGAGAGAGAGAGAGAGAGAGAGAGAGAGAGAGAGAGAG